>JAOUQZ010000029.1:8144634-8164412 GCA_028564935.1 Neosilurus hyrtlii | reverse complement strand
TGGGGCTTTAAGTTGTTCTGCAGGGCCAGTTCATCTGGCATCATTCATGACCTGCTGCTGTATCAGGGGGCGTCCACATTCTTCAACATTGCCCTAACTGAGCAGAAGGCGCTGCCTTTAGGGAACAAACTGGTGACAACATTATGCAAAACTATAACACTACCATGTCTTTCAGTCGTCTTCTGTGACAACTACTTCACCAGTTTCACCATGGTCCAGAACCTGCAAGAAAATCTGGGTGTAAAGTGCACTGGCACTGTCCGACCAAACCGCATGGGTGGACCAACCTTGAAGACGGACAAAGAGCTGATGAAGGAAGGACATGGAGCTTTTGACTACTGGTCTGCTGAAGGGCTGCTTGCAGTGAAATGGATTGACAACAAATATGTGAACCTGATTAGCAATGCCTGTGGGATCGCACCACGCAAAGATTGCCATCCCGTGCCCATCACTCATCCCTGCCTACAATCAGCATATGGGGGGCATTGAACTCTCAGACATGTTGGTACACATGTATAAGACCCCAGTCAAATCAAGGTGATGGTACTTTCCCTTGTTTGGGTATATTCTTGACCTGTGCATTTCAAATGCCTGGCTCATCTACAAGAGGGACTGCAGCCTCCTGAACGAAAAACCACTGCCTCTGAAAAAGTCTGGCAGTGGCCCACACTTTGGCAGAAGTCAACAAACCAACATCCAAAGTTGGACGACCACCATCATCCTCACCACCAAGCTCGTCATCTCAGAAAAAAGCAAACACCCCAAGACCCTTACAGCCACAACTAGATGTACGATATGACAACTGTGGACATTTGCCACTTCATGCAAATGCAAAATGCAAAGCAGGGATGCTTCACAACATACCATCAGAAATAGAATGCATCCAATGGCCAACAATAAAAGAAGTGAAGTGCTGTTGCACCCCTGACGAAAATCATTAGTGCGGTTGCACCATAGGTCAAATGCCATTTGTGCTCTTGCACAACCACCCAAAAAAAGTTTATATTGTTCCAATTGAGGAGATGAGCATTTTATATTCATTTGTTAAAGAAAATTACCAATTTATTGACTTGTTCTCAATGCTTTTTGTATGCATAAAGGTATATGATACTTTTAGTACTTTCAACTGTTTGGTAGAGGCCTATATCTGTAAAACTGGGGGGGTCTGATTTTGAAAAAAAAAACAGTTGATTGCTGTTATTGTTATCCTAAGTGAACAAAATTGCAAAGGAAAAAAAATTATTGCTTTTTTCTTGGTGAGGACCTTAATGGGCTAAAGGACTTTTTTTTTTGTTCTTCTGCATTTCTTTATAGTTTGGTGGTTTGTTTTGTTTTTTGTCACTTATTGTTGACAAGATGGTTAGACAAGTTCTATAGACTCCAAATAGACAAGATGGGTTTTGATATAGACATCAAATAGACAAGTTGGCTTTTCAGATCCACACTTGCATTCAAGTGCATTCCAGGGCTGATGACAGCTTTTATTGTGAAGAAAAATGTGGAAACTCTTCTTGGCATCCACATCACAACTGTAAACTGTTCTTATAACCCACAGCACAACTATAAACCATGACAAAGGGGACAAAATTACACACAAAATAATGTTATTTGCATATAACGTCCACAAGCAGGTGGCATCTGGTTTGTTTATTAAATCTGACATTATACAGCAGAAATGTCTGATCGCTGTCGAGCAAGAAGATCAGCTTAGCTCAGCACAGTCTGTGTATATAAAAACTTTTTTAAATTATAATAAATACCACTATTTTTACTAACAGTTACTTGTGGCCTGAATTCAATGTGCGATTCTCTAAATATATATCCCATTTTTCAGACCTTGGCATTTGACTTTTAAGAAAGTTCAAATCAATGTCAGAAATCAAACCAACAATATGAACATACTCTGGAAACTTGGATTTGCAGCAGAATTAATCAGCAAAAAGAATTCTGATACACAGACACTGTATTTATATTTATTATTTATAAAATGTTTATTATCAATTATGGTGATTCAAATCAAACCTCTTTGCACTTTCATATCATAAAAACCTTAAAAACGTTATTTCAAAATGTAACTATAAAGACATTTTTTCCAGTGACCCTTAAAACTACACACATATCTTGACAGTGTTATTATTAGAACACTCTTTTGACGACATTTTCCTTCCAGCAAAATGCATCATGCTCCAAAAATACCCCAAAGCTCTTTAATCATATAGATAAGACATTGATTGATTAAATATGAGTTCAGTTTTTCAATGTTTTCCCAAAGATGTTCACAGACTATAGAAGAGTTTTTATACAAATTTCAAATATAATTTAGGGAACTATTCAAAATATTACCAAAATATATCAAAAATGGCCCATGTTTTTGTTTAAAGTGGAAGAATAAGCTACTTCCTTACCCATAAAACATGTCATACCAATTGTGATGCATAATCTCTTCATGACAACTGAAATAAAACTGCTTAAGCATTTATAAACACTTTACAAAATGCAATAGAGATAACTGTAATAAGGATTGCTTTTTTCTATTTTGATGTCAAGATTAATTTTGTTAATATGAGACATCTTTCTGCTGAGAAAGGACAACTGACTCCATTACTCAGTGTATATATGTATATGTTAGTTTGTTTGTTGTCAGTGTCATGTCATGGTGATGTGACAATAAAAATTATCAGTGGTTTACATGAAATATATGGAACAGAGATAAAAAGCAACCTTTATAAAGCCTAATCAATTTCACTGTTAATAACTCTATGTAATTAAGTTAAATAAACAGCATGTTTTGAAATGAGATTACCAACAAATACTAAGTTTAGAAAATACACTTCAGTATATACCTTTTGTTTTTATGTAATCTTGTGTTTGTCCCGTGACTCAGGTGGGTACATAAGGGTGCTTCATGAATGTTTCAAAGGGCTAACTGATACAGTAAGATTAACTAAGTTATACATTTTAGAATTTCTCTTTTAAAATCTTGGCTTATATTGCCACTTGACTGCATATACTTGTGCAGTGTGCTTCCACTGGCTCCCATGCTGTAGAAACAAAGCTTTGTTTTAGTTCTATCAAACTTTCCAACCAGACTATCTAGCTCAGATATGTGCAGTAGGTTTCATTGCTCTTTTGCTAGGAACAGTGTAGGCTCCAGTGTAAACTCTGAATTTTTTGAAAGTTCAGCTAACCTGATCAGTTTAATACAGATGTCAGCAGTGAAGGGTGAGTTTAAAAGTATTACTTGCAAAACCTATTTATGAAATCCATCCTAAAATTTTTGGTAGTGACAGTGTTAAATGAATAAAAAATTACTTTTGTGTAAATTGTATGGTTTTCCCTTTGAGTCTGGTTCCTCTAAAGGTTTCTTCCTCGTGTCGGCTGAGGGAGTTTTCCCTTACCACCCCTGCCACAGGCTTTCTCATTAGCAATGTACAGAGTTTATAGAGAAATGTTTAAAATCATAAGTTTAAATTCTTTACCAAATTTGTTTTACTATGTAAAGCTGCTTTATGACAATGTCAACTGTAAACAGCACTATACAAATTAAATCTGAAATGAATTGAATAAATTTCAACAGCTGGGTGGATAGATATGGTTATTAATGCAACAAAGTTTGGTAGCTTATAAGCTAGAATAACTCTCATTTTACATTTTTTAGGAAAATGGTTAATTATGTGGATGAGTGCTCATGATATATTAGTAGGAATATGATGGTGAATTCCGTGATAAAGTTAGAAAACTTTAACTAAGTTGGTATAATGAATAGACAGACTGCACTGGCTCAGACTATAGTCTGTCTCTTTTGGAATTTCTGTCAGTCAAGCATATCCACACCCTCTTATTTTATATTAAAATTACAGTTTGAAAAAAATATATATACATATTTATGTTTAAACTTGTCATGCTTCCAAAAGTGGAAAAAAATTAAAAACCTTAGCATCCAGGAATATCTGTATGTATCTCAATTTGACTGTTTTTTTTTCTATCAGTACTCACTGGATATGAGCAATTTTGCATTCTGATTGGCTACTCTACTACTAAGATATTACTTCATATACCATTGGTAGGTACATCACTACAGAAAAAAGCCAGAAGGGTTACAACTTGTGCCAAGCTAATGGCTAATGCTGGTTTTGCAACATTTGAAATTTAAGTATTTGATTGCTAGAAACATATTTCTCTTTTACATTTAAATTTTTTTAATTCATTTGAAAAAATTTTAAGAATTACCAAACTCAACTTTATTTGCCTGCTGCAAGGAACAGGCTCCCTGTCCCTGGCATCATCTGATGCTGGTGACCTGGGAAGACAGCAGTGTCTGGCACAACTGGAATTGCAGCTAGTAAGTGAGATTCCTTTCAACCTGCACACTTAGGGTAAGCATGCTCAGCTTATTCCACGAAAAGCAACAAAATTTGGAATGAAAACATTTGATTGTATGAACTTCTTTTTTATTTTCAGAAATTAGACAGATTTTTATCCATAAAATGTAAGTTTATCAGTCTGCTGTGATGAACAGGCTTCCAGACCTCGGCATCGCCTGATGCTGGTGACTGGGGAAGAGAGCCCTGTAACTGGTCTGCTGCAAGCAGAAGTGAGACATCCTTTATACCAACTGCTTAGGATTAACATGATACCACTAGCCAGCTGTCTCTTCCATTGCTTCTGGACATATTCCATAAAGAGCAACAAAATTTGGAACAAAAACATTTGATGGTGAGAACTTTTTTTTTTTTTTAATTTTCCAGAATTTCACTTTTTTTTCCCACTTAATGCAGCTTTATCAACTCTATGCTAAATGGCTCTTCTGCTAAGTTTTTGCTGGTATATTTTTCAGTTTCAAGAATTTGATAAAAATAATAAAACCTTTTTTCTCATAATCCAGTGAGTGTGGATAGAATAAAACAGGTATTCAACCCCGCCTCATTGGCTATGATTGATTGCTAGCTTGGTGCTTCATGCCATGCAAGCTATCAGGTCAAATTTCATTGAAGGTCATGGAAGAACTGTTAAATATTTAGTCTAAGATTTGAATGCAGAGGGATGGTTTATATTATTAAAAACAACATAATGCCATTAAAAGTATCTCAATATATTAATGTGCATATGATCAAGTCTGGAACATATTTGGGAACAGTGAGGACACTGAATCAACTCACATAAATGTAAGTGATTTGATGGGCTTAGCATTTTCCAATATTAGCAAGATGATATAGAGCCATGGAACTCATATCCAGAAGATATAATTCAGCCATCCTCCAGGCCTGTGTTGTCTTCCTGGTCTTCATTGCTGTCCTCATCACTGTAAATTGCCTTTACTTTAGAAGTGGAATTAGCAGGAACAGTGGTGCTTCGCTCCCTATTCATGTCAAACTTTGTTTTTGTTTCTTCTGATTTGACTGAAAGAAAATGCAAGAAGATGTTTCAGTGTTTTTTTTAATAAGAAATACGAATTATTTTATTTCAGCATCTAAGTTTTATAATGTACTCCTAGTGAAGGACCACACTGCAACAACATTTTTATTCTAAACTGCAATCATGTCTAATATACTACAATGAAAGGGCTTCATCAATACAAAGGATGTGGAAACTGCAACTTAATTTCACTAATAGTGTTAGATTATGTTTGTAGTTGGTGGCACAGTGATGTAGTGGTTAGCGCATCAACCTCACAGCAAGTAGGGTTCATTTCTCGGGCTTGGTAAGGGCATTTCTGTGTGAAGTTTAGAAAATTCTCCCAGTGCTTGTGTGGGTTTCCTTGGGGTACCCCGGTTTCCTGCTACAGTCCAAAGACATGCACATTAGGCTGACTGGCTGTTCCAAATTGCCCCATGTGTGAATGTGAATGTTTATGTGTGTATTGGCCCTGCAGTTGGCTGGACAGCTATGTAGGGTGTAAACTGCCTTCATCAAGAGTCAGCTAAGAGAGGGTTAATCCTCATTGCGACCCTAGAAGAACCCTGTCTGTAGTTTTGTAACAGTCCAGTGATGGGATGAATTAGCAAATGTATAAACATAGACACCATTATTCTTACTTCAACATCTATGACCTCTTGTTTAATAGTCATAAAATGTTTTAAAATGTAATTTCTGGGGAAAAAATGTGCAAATGTTATCATAAAGAAAATTGTTCAAAATGTTTGAACAATGAACAATGCATGATTCTTCAGTGATGATTGTGAGCCAAGTGTGATTACTATTTTTTTCACATGCCCAAAAAAACACATTATTACTAGAACCTAAATGGATACTGCTGAAGTATTAATTTTGAGGAAAAGATAATAAAGGCAAATAAAAATATTGAACTGTTTAAATGTGAAAATAAGAACATTTCCATTTAATAAATAAATAAATTAATTAATGAACAAACAAACGTGGTAATCTACAGCTAATCGGAAAAAAGTTTCAGTTTGTTAGCATTAAGATTGGACATTGGTGCAGAGGAAAAGGGTTGGGTTTTGAAAAATAGAGATTATATTAGAGCAGTGTTATGGGCACGTCAGGATAAGAAGGGAAGTGTCCACCTGCACTGCACATCCAATGGTCCCAGCGGATTTTTGAGCCTGGGTTTCCTTAATTTCTGCACTCAGCTGTATCACCATTTCTTGCTTAAGTACTCCTTTAATCACTCTCTGGGTCATATTGGTTGTTTTGATTTCAATCTTAATTTAAGCCAACCTGAACCAGAGATCTCCGTCCATCCATCATCATGCTAATCAGTCTGTATGTCTCTGTGTATAGCGATTCACCTTGACTATGCCAGGCTTGTATACTTCTTCTCAAGATCCCAGTTATAATGTGGCCCTGGTAAAATCATTCAGATTCTTATGCTTGAACATGTTTATAACACATCAGCTTCAAGAACTGACTGTTTATCAGACTTAGAATCAGAATACTTTATTGATCCCGGAGAAAATTGTGTTGCTCTATTCAAATTATAGAATAAAGATAGATAGATAAAAAGATGAAAATTCTAAAATTAGACATTACAAATATCTATATAAACAAATAAACAGTATAAACACTATCAATGAGTAATATGTACAGTATTATCAATATGATAACTAGTAGAATGTAAGTGCAAGGCAAAATGTAATGTCTAACAGTCAATGTTGTTGCTATATAGAGGAGTTGTACAGCCTAATGGCAACAAGTAGGAATGATTTCCTGTGTCATTCAGTGGTGCATTTAGGTAGTATCAGTCTCCCGTTGAGTGTTCCTGTGACAGCAGGTTGCGAAGTGTCCAGTATTGTCCTCACCTTGGACAGCATTTGCCTCTCCAACAGTACCGTCAGAGGGTCCAGATCCATCCCCTCAACTTTACTGCCCTTTGGGATCAGTTTGTTAAGTCTGTTGGCATCCGCAACCCTCAGCCTGCTGCCCGAGCATGCAACAGCATAGAGCATAGCCCTGGCCACAACAGACTTATAGAACATTCTGAGCATTGTCTGGCAGATGTTGAATGACCTAAGCCGCCTCAAAACTTTGAGACGGCTCTAGCCCTTCTTGTAGAGTGCAAAAGTGTTTTTAACCGAGTCCAGTGTATTGTCAATATGAACTGCAAGGTATTTGTAATCCTCCACCATTTCCACATTGACTCCCTGAATGGAAACAGAGGACACTTGTGTCTTGGATTTCTTAAAATCCACAATCATTTCCTTGGTCTTTGTCATATTAAGCTGCATATTATGCTCACTCAATGTGACAATGGAATCCACAGCAGCCAGATATTCTGTCTCTTCACCTCCACTGATACATCAGTAACATCCCACATGGTCTACACTCATTTGGTTTATGACTCTAGTCCCATTTCATCTACTATGAGTATTTGGACAGGACAGGAAGCATTACACTAACTGGTCTACTTCAACTATCCTATTTGGGAATACACAATAAAGTAAAAAATCTCGTGTATACTCATGATTTAAGTCAAGTTTATTATCAGAAAAAACTCATTTATTTTCAAAGTAAAATAAAATCAAATTATCACAGTAAATATATAACTTGAACACTTTAAATGCAAAGCATGCTGACACTCTCCATGAACTCAGCAATGCTTAGTTCACCCTCAACAGACTTCAGATGCTTGATTCTTTTGTCCATTTGCTGCCACTTGCTCTGCTTGTGTACTGGTAGCCCACCTGTCTGAAGCTGTACAGCATGCTGGACAGCATCCTCCTTGTGCAGCAGGCTGATTAGCTGGTAGATGTTGGGGTGATCCCAGCCAGCCGGTTGAGCCTGTATGCCACTACTGCTAATTTTAATAATACATTAAAATTTATATACCTAAAGCTTGTATAATAACCAGTTTTGATTTATAGGTAACAAATTTGGAGTAGACCAAGTGAGAATGGGGTCCATTTTAGGGGTAGACCAAATGGGTGTAATCAAGTGGGATTTTTGCTGTAGATGAAGAGGGATTCTTGGAGTAGACGAAATGGGTGTAGACTACATGGGTATAAATCGATACATCCAATTACAATAGAGTCATCAGAAATCTTCTGAATGTGGCAGGTTTCTGTGCAGTAGAAGTCCAGTGTGTAGAGGGTGAAGAGGAAAAGGGAGAGGACTTTCCCTTGTGGTGCTCCAGTGTTGTCATTCTGCGGTCTTCTATTTAGAAAGGCCACAATGAAGGACACAAGAGGCATCCCTGTCAGCTTCTCACCCAGGAGGGTCAGCCTGATGATACTGAATCAATTGGAAAAGTAAAAAAAAACATGACCCTCACAGTGCTCACTGGTTTGTCCAGGTAGGTGTAAACACAGTTAAGCAGGTAGATAATGTCATCCTCTACTCTGAGATGGGGCTGAGAAGAGAACTGAAGGAAGTCCAGATGTGGTGATTACAGGTATGTAATCCTGCGGGCCACTGGAACATGTCATCTTTGGTGCAAAAATGAGGCATGACTTCTTCCATAGCACTGGGAGCCATTGCTGACTCTGGCTTTTTATAAAGATGTTATGTAAGACTCCACAGAGCTGGGGGGGCACAGGCTTTAAGGACAAGGGGGCTACTTCCTGCTTCCGTGCTTGAGTGTTTTTATAGTTGTCTCTGAACCTGGTCATAGGTAAAGTTGACAGGTGGGGGAGGGGTGCAATGTGGGGGTGGCATGGCATGGCATGGCAGGAGATTTCAGGCTTTCTGCTGACAAATGAAATGTAGCCGCAGTGCCGAATCTGTTAAAAAATAAATTCAGCTTATTGGCCCTGTCCTCACAGCCCTCAGTAATAGTCTTCATACCACTCCAAACATCTTTTTTTGTTCTTCTGGAGTTTCTACTCCAACTTCTTCCTGTAATTGACCTTTGACTCTCTGACCTTGACTCTGAGTAGTTCTTGGGTCCTTTTCACTTCCTTTCTGTTGCCCACCCTGAAGGCCTCTTCTTGTTGTTCAGGAGGGCTTTGATGTCTTCAGTCTTGTTATTTGGGTACCAATGGGTTTGAGCTGGAACAATGGAGTCAGTGTAGAAGGTTATACAGTCTGAAATACAGTCAGTAAGCCCATCAGTGTCCTCCTCGTAAGGCTCACAGAGTGCCTGCTAGTCTGTCACCTCAAAACAGCCCTGAAGTTTCTCAGGCCTCCTCCAGCCATCTTCTAACAGTCCTTGCAGTCACAGCTTGCCTCTTCACAACAGACGCATGGCAGGGGATGAAGTGAACAAAGTTGTGATCTAATCTTTCCAGTGAGGGGATGAACTGTATGCATCCTTAATATTTGCATACAGCAGGTCTCAAGTTCTCTTCTCTATGGTAGGACGGTCCACATACTGCATTGAAGTTGGGAGTATAGTATCCATGGTGACATGGTTGAAGTCACCCAAAACCACAATGAATGCACTTGGGTGCTGAGTCTGTTACCGGGCTATGGTAGCATGACCAGTACCACATGCAACTATGGGGTTGGCAGAAGGATGACCATAAACAGCCACTAAGATGACATGGGAAAATTCCCTAGGCAAATAATATGGTCTAAGTCCAACAGCACACAGTTCAACGTCTGGAACACAACTCCGCTCTATGATAGTTATGTGGGCAGGATTACACCACCGGTTATTTACAAGAGCAAGTCCCCTTCCTTTTCGATTACTGCCCATGGTGCACTCTTTGTTGGTGCGAACATGCATGCTATGGATGCATTGTCATCGAGAATATCCTGGTGCAGCCATGTCTCCATAAAGCACTTGAAACTACACTCTCGATACACCCTTTTATTCCGGGCTAGCACTGTCAGCTCATCTATCTTGTTCGCCAGAGTCCTCACATTTTGCATTATGTTAGACAGAAGACACGGCTTATACCTCCTCCTCTCTGTAAGCCTCCACTGTCTCACCGTCTCCCTCCTTCTCCTTTTCTGCCCTTCACCTTTGCATTCATGACTTTTGCATTCATGTGTTTTGCTCCAGATTTCAACTGGTATGTCTGTAGGTCTGGCTGCCAAGCCTGCCGGCATCTGGGCTATCTGCTGTTCCCTGGAGTAAACAAAGTGTGCGGTGTGGAGTTAAAAGGACAAAAACTCTCTCAACCCACATATTGAGAGGGCAGATACTTAGACACAATTAAAATAAGAAATACTAAAAAAATCAAAGTAAGTAAAAATGTAATATAGTACAGAAAATGGCAGAAGCAACTGAAAAATGCTGCAACACATGCATATTCTCTATTATATGATGCCTAATACACCCCATCCCATGACAGAGAGATTACCCCATTACTACTGTAATGAGATAATCACTATATACATCCCATGAAATAAATCAATAAAAAAAACTTGTAGTAGTTTTAAAGTAATGAGTGACATGTAATAAAGTACTCTATGTAATCACATGACTCATTTGAATTCTCAAGTCTGATTGGTCAATTATACACTGTGCAATGGTCAGTTATTTCCTAATAACAGACCATTTGCAAATATTACAAATGGTTACTATAAACTGATTCATTAGCAAAAGCAATAAACAAATAAAATCAGTGAATAAAATCATTGTTTAAATCAATATTTTTTATAAGTAGCTATATAATAAATGGGACAATGAGCCTGTCATTACCTCAAAATAAACTTCTTTATGGTGATGCAAGGCTCATCCCCTGCATGTTGGGGACCTGATCCTGCAGTCAGAGTTTATTTTGTGATAGTGACTGGCTTGCTGTACAATATCCCTTACATATATATGTATGTCACCCACTTCAAGTTCACTCAAGTAAATGTAATCTTACGCTCTAGGCTTAAATGTTTGGCACCCACTGCCTCACTGCCTCCAACAGCATTGTTGTCCTCTTGATTCATTTCTACTATCCGTTGTCTTGCGCTCTCAAAGACTGACTTTAGCACAATGGAATCCTCAAAGATCTGAAAGCATAGTACATGTACTTAGAATCACAATAACTCTAATCTGATAGTATAAGAATTTAAACAAAATCTGTGTATAGTGCTTATGACGGGGGTTATAAAGTACGGTGATATTAATAGAATATCAAAGACATTAAGTTTTGCAGTATTTATTCCTAGTGTTACCCATTATACTAAAAACATTGCTTGTTTTTGCTCAATTTGATTGGATCAAATTTGACTGGAACAAGAGTAGCTCTTTGAGGCATACCTGAGATCCCTCCAGGTTGTAAGTCTGAGCATTGTGGCACATTTGTATTATATCTTTCTCCAAGTCTGCAATGCACCTATATTTGTGGTTACGTACTCGTTCCTACACACAAAAAAGACTTGTTAAAAATTGCTTTCTAAACACATTCTCTAATGACATATGGATGTTTTATTATTTAAATTATACCAAATTATTATTTTGATAGTGTAGTATCATACCATCCATGTAAAAATATTATCATCAAATGATTTTATCCTCAGACACTTGGTTATCCACAAAGCCTCACTTCTGAACACTGTAATTAATACTCCCATCCACCAACATGTTTTGAATACCCTTGGTGCTTAAAACAGATCATAAATCCATTTAGGTTTTTTTGAACAGCTCTTTAAAACTCATGCCAAGACGTGGCCGCTAAAGAAATACTATAACTCCCTGACCAAGCTGAAGTGAATTGTAATAAATCCCATACCATGCTAAGTTACTAAGACCAAATGTTAGTAATCCCTTAATCTATGTTTCACTTATCTATATGTCTGTCTTAAGGTTAAAACCATAGGCCATATACTCAGAAGAAAATCAGCAATGGTAAAATAAACTGGATCATAAACAGAAACACAGTCAAAATAAACAGGATTGGTATGACCAGCAACTAATGACACAGATACAATACTTCTCACTGAGCAGGGCAGAACAGAGTGCTTAAATACAGCAGGTAATCAGTGGAATGTGTGCAAAGTGTGCTGTGAGCATGTGACATGTGTTCAAAGCTAAGTGACGGGTAGTGGTGAATGGAATGCTGGGAAGTGAAGAGTGAATTTGGAAAGTCAGAGAAACGGGTTGTGGATGTGACATATATAGTCACCCCCTTTGAATCTTTCCACATTGTGTAGAACCAAGTAAATTGGGGTTTCAATATTTGCATAGTTGCAGCAAAACTTTTAAATAATAACAATTAATTGGAGTTAAAGTGCCACATGGTCTCAATATAAAGATATGAAAGACATGTCTCTGAAAGGCCCAGAGCTTTTTGGAGAACAATTATAAAAAACAGCATTGTGAATGTCACAAAACTTTACAGCAAAGAAGAAGGTAGATGCAAGTTGCGTTTCAACATTGCATGAATGATTGATATGCAGCACATTACAGAAATACAGTTCAATATAGTGAACTCAAGATGAGCAGAGCTCAGGGTAGCAGTCAGACAGAATATGCAAGGCAGGACTGGGAGAAATAAGGTAAGGCAAGTGGGGATTATATACAACAGCTCTCATTGTATATTATATATTATAATTAACCAATACTTTTCCCTGAGGAGTTTAAAGATTCTGTATGAGCCCAGATAATCAGATGGGAGTGCAGGTGGGGAGACAAATAGGTGTGATCAGGAGGGCATTTCTAGGGTATATAAAAAGAAAGCTGGTTAAAATCCTATTCCAGGGTGTTAATAAAAAATTAGTGGGATCACTTATTTGGGCTGGAGGGGCTCCTGTTCCACATTGAACTATTCAAATAGGGCATCAGTCTTGGTCTTACAGGATCCTGGGTGATAAGATACTGTGAATAGGAATCATAAGAAGAGCATGGAGCAACAGTCTTGTTATGAGTTTATTCTCTTGGCAGTGCGGAAATATTCTATATTTTTATGGTTGGTAAAAAACCAAGAACAGCTGTCTGGCACCCTTCAGCCACTGACACCTTTCAGAGCAAGCAGCTTTCTGTCTCTGATGTCATGGTTTTAGTCAGCCAGGGTTAGCTTATGAGTTAACTAATCAGTTCGATGTAATTTCTGATTATTGCTTTGGTGTTGGGCCTGACCCCTGTTTCAGGGTCCTTGGTCAGAATCTACCGATGCTGATGTGTGGTGTGAGGGATCCAAGTGAGGCTAGCATAAACTGGGAAATATGAAAAGAATGGGTAAGATGGCTATGAGGTGAAAGGGTCTACTGGTGTGGCCAGAGTGAGACTAGCATAAACTAGTGATAGCTAAGCAGTTTGATGTAATATCTGATTGTCACTTTGGTGTTGGGACAGGATGGCTCTGACCCCATGTCAAAAGTGTGTACTTCCACTTTGAAGGGTTACTCCAAATCAGGGTTTTTTTACGATTGGAGCTGCTGAGAAGGCAGCTCTGAGTCCTTTGAATACCTGAATGGCAGCTGGTATCCAGTGTTATTTTTTCACTCCCTTTTTGAGCAGTAAGGTAAGAGGGCAGACTTGTGTGCTAAAGTTTCAAATAAATTACTGATTGAAGCTGGTGAAGCTAAGTAAAAAAAAAGTAGTAGTAATAGTAACAGTAAAGTGATAAATATACATAAAATGAAATGATATAACCCAGGATAGCTGGGTTGGATTACATGAAACTAACAATTTTCTGCTTTCACATACAGCCAGTTTTAGGAGTCTATGGAGCACCTCCTTGAAATTTTGCATGTTCCTTAGTAGGTCAGTCTTACATCATCCTCCTGGCTCATACAAAGGAGATGTTGGCACTTCAGGGAGTCAAGCTTGGTGAAACTCTTTGTGAAATTAAGTTGTTTGTGGGTCACAGGAACCAAAGGTAATGGGTAGTAATATTTAACAGTGATTTGCCAAGGCTGAAGATGTAGAGGTGCAGATATAATCTTGTTTTAGGGATTCATCTATATACCCATCCATGCCTTCCTTTTCATTCAGGCTGATTGGCTATATTCATCCTTTAGGCAGTGTGGTGCCCAGGAGGAGTTAATGGCTAATGGTCATATGGTGAAGAGCTGGAAGCTGGTATATTCATCTGCAGTGCTAACAAAGCAGGCAGATTCAAGGCTTGCTATTGTGGGGGCGGAGGCAAGAGTAGCTGACTGCAGGTGAAAACAGTGCAGATGGCAGTATGGAGACCATTTCTTGATTGCACAGTCCGTCCATGAGATGGTGGCATCCCGAAGTTCAGGGGGTGATTGGGTAAGGTGGTCAAGAGTTTTTTTTTCCTGATGCTTTAAAATGCTTTCTGAGTGTAGAGCTCTGACTTGCATGCAAAGTTTGGTTGTGAAATGTGTAACCATAGCCTTCCTGATAGGACCTCTGTTGACTACCTCTATAGTGAGCATGATCAAGAAATTTTGGAGGTCCTCTGTGTTGCCCCCGTGAACAAACTTGGCGGAGCCTCCCCGGTCTGTGAGCACTAAATGGAGATGAGATTCCTCTGAGACCTTTATGAATACTTGGATCATGAATGCTCAAGACGAAAGAAGAGGAATAGAACTTACTGAAGCACCAGAAGTGGGTGCTGGAGTCACTAAGACTTTTCTCGAGTAAATTAATAAGCATGTCATTGGTGAATCACTGAAAGGCCATGGAGGCTGTAACACATGACTACGTATTCATAGTGCTCCTTAGTGGTGCTAAACTCAGTCTTACATTTATCCCCTGGCAGGTACGGAGGAGATGTTGTCACTTCGGGAAGTCAAGCTTAGTGAAAATCTTTGTAAGATTAAGTCATTTGTGGGACACAGGGACCAAAGGGAATGGGTAGTAATATTTAGACTTAGACTTAAGACTTAACTTTATTGAGTCTAAGTCTTAAGTCTAAGTCTAACAATTAATTCAACAGTAATTTTACAGTGTAATTTAACAGTGATTTTGTTAAGGCTTCAGTAATCTATACCTGGAAGTCAACCTTCTTTTTTCTAAGCAAAAAAAAAACTTGCCAGTGCTGAAGATGTAGAGGGGCAGATGTAGTCTTGTTCTACGGATTCATCTACTCATCCATAGCTTCCTTTTCATTCAGGGTGATTGGCTATATTCATCCTTTAGGCATTGTAGTGCCCAGTAGGAGTTTAATGGCACAGTCATATGGTGAAAAGCTGGAAGCTGGTATATTCTTCTGCAATGTTAACAAAGCAGACAGACTGAGGGCTTTCTGTTGTGGTGAGATTGATGCATGCATTAAGTGTAATTTATTCTTCATGGCATGTTAGTTCTGTGAGCACCTCAGGACAAAGTTCATTCATTAATTTTCTGAACCGCTTATTCCTAATTAGGGTCGCGGGGTTGGGACAAAGTCTGTGGCAGAATGCTTCATTGTCCAATTATTTCACCCACTGCCATCTGCAATGGTGTGAAATTCTAATGCATATTCTGTTGTGGTGGGGAAGCTTTTTCCTGGAGCATGAGGAACTTTTTGCCAGATTCATCCTAATCCAGAGCATGATTAAAGATGGAGTAAAATCTAGAGAGTCATCATAGTACAGGTTTTTGTCAGTCTCTTGTTGACACAGCAGTGGCCCAGCGGAGTGCTTTGCCAGTGAGAAAGTTAATAAAAAAGTGATCAGTGGCACTGGGAGATGCAGAGAAGAACAGAAAGCACTAAAGGTGGATTTGGAAGCATGTGTATGCTAGCAGGTATTTCTTGAGGTGCTGGTGGTGTTGCATGACCCAGTGTCATGAAAGGGAGCTGCTGCAGATGAGCCTCAAAGCTTGGTGGTGCTCACCAAGTCTCCTTCCTCTGGGGTTGATGGCTGGTCTGCAAGCTGATGAATTTGCTGCAATGCTTGCAAGGCTTTGACACAGAGAAGGCTTTGATACAGAGAAGCTGCAGTTCAACAGCACATTTATGGAAATGCAGCACAGCAAAGTTCAATAACTTTAACCTTAGGCAAGCAGAGTTCAGGAGCTCAGACAGATGGAATATTCAAGATAAATAACGTAAGGAAAGTGAGGATCATACAGATTACTTCAATGTCAGAGGCTTGGCAGGGAATTATAAACATGAGGTAGGCAGAGATCATAAAAAGAGACCTAAACACAATAGTAAGTATGCACTGGCAATGAACACAGAGGCAATATTCGCAACGAGTCTGCACAATGAGCATGCTTTTTTAGTGTTTTTTTAGTGTAATTAGGTGTGAGTGCTGGCATTTGATAACCCAGTTAGCTGCACAGCAGTGACAACCCGCTAATAGTGAGGCTTGAACCCCCGACCGTGGGATCAGTAAGCAGGCACCCTATCACCAGGCCACCACTGCCCCCTTTTCAAGAACAGATAAGTCCAATTGTTTTAATTATGAGAAAAACTATTTAAGTATTTCAAACTATTCAAGTAGCTTTAAAATAAATAAATAATAACTTTTTCCAGTACCTTTCAAAAAATGTACTGGAATAACTTTCTCATAATTAAAACAATTGGACTTATCTGTTTTTGAAAACAAACTCTTCATGTGTCAAAAGTCAAGTGATGGTGAGTGATTAAGTGCATGCTGGGAAGTATTGTGAAGTGAGTGGATAGAGTTCACTGAGGCTGTGACAATGAAGACCAAGCAACTATCAAAACAAGTCCTTAAAAAAGAAGAAGATTTGAAGACTTTGGTTATTTAAAAAGCCCCCAAATTTGGACATCCCACAGAAAACCATATAATTAACCTAAAACAATAAAACATAGTATAACTGCAATTCTGCCCAGCTAAGAATTGTTAACATTGCTAGTTATTTTACAAGTTAGTCAATGCCTGTCACCTGCAATGATCATATTGTTGATAGGCTATATGTGCTTTGTTCAACTGTAGAATGTCTAATATCGGCTTACAGTACAGTTTTACAGCATAGAGAATTGTAGAGTCTATGCCATCTATATTTAAGCTGCTTTGAAGGCTTAGTCTCATTGCAATTTTATTTTAATTTTTATTTGGAGAGGTGCCATATTTGCATCAAAAAGCAAGAGATTCTATTTACCCTGATCCTCCGAAAGTCCACAGGCTTGCGAATAAGCTCGTAGTATTCTGGTACCTCTTTCCTAGATGGCAGCTGAACAAAACCTTTACTGATTTGGCGACCCAACCTGTATGAAAGTAAGGAATTAACTTTGGGGAACTACTAAGGAACAATATTACATAACAAAAAAAAAAAGTTTAAAAAAGACAATGATATATAGATCAATTTCACTGAATTTGTTAAATGTTTCTGGATCATGTTACAATAAAATTAATGCATTGATTTGTAAAATGGACAAATTTACTAGTAATAAAAAAAATACATAGTAGTCTATTTTAGGATCTATTTTCACAATCACGTGTTGTATGTACACAAATATAAATCTTACAGTAAGTCTAGTGCATTATATATACTTGCTTCTTCTCATACCAGCCAGTTCAATCCTTAGCCTTCTTCTACCAATATACCTTTCATCCCTTCTCTGCACATGCCCAAATCATCTCAATCTGACCTCTCTTACTTTATCCCTAAACATCCCTACCTGTGCTGTCCCGCTAACATATACATTTCTAAATTCTTTCACTCCCAGAGAAAAATCGCAGCATCTTCAAATCTGCCACTTACAGCTTTGCCTCTTGTCTTTTTGTCAATGCTACCATCTCCAAATCATACAGCATACCTGGCCTCAATACTGCTTATAAACCTTTCCCTTCCCTTTTGCAGATACCCTTCTATTTCAAATCATTTCAGCCACTCTTTTCCACACATTTTACCCTGCCTGCACTTTCTTCTTCACTTCTTTACTACACTTCTCATTACCTTGATCACTGACCACAAGTATTTAAATTAATCTACATTCATCGCCTCTATTCCTTTCAAATGCACCCTCCCTCTTATTCATGCTCATTAACTCTGTCTTACTCCTGCTGACATACCTCTTCCTTCTAGTGTGTAACTCAATCTCCCTAGACTTAGCTTTACCTATTCCCTGCTCTCACAAGAGCTCACAATGTTAGTCGATGGAGACTCTTTACTGATCTCGACGGTCAACCTGCCCATGACCATTGCAAACAAGAAAGGGCTCAGAGCCCATCCTTGATGCAATCCTTAATGCAAAAATGCAGTGCAACTACTTCTGACCAATTTCTGATGTCCACAGACCAAAACTCCACCTCTCAGCTTTCCAATCCTTTGTAATCTTGGTGTTCTCATCTTAGAACCCGCTTGCTCCTGCTAATGATGTTTCATATTGACCTAAATATACACTGTGCAGGCAAATGACACAGTTGCATGGTCTGCCCCACATGAATTCTGCCCCTACATGCAATCAAGTATCATAAAGCATATCATAATCAAACCATGTACTCTTACTCATTAACTGTAAAACTCTCATTCAGAATGTATAGTACGCCAAGCAGAAATCTGAACATGTCCAGACATGTAATAACATTAAAAGAAGAAAAGGTCAGGAAAATGGTGTCGAAGGAAAGTACCCAAAAGTCTAGCTTAGGAAACAATGGCAGCAGGAAAGTACCTAAAATACTGAGGCCAGAAAATAACCAGATCAGTGGCAGATCCAAATAAAGAAAGGATGAGGTAACTGATGTTGTAATTATAGCAGGAGTTAGACAACTATATAAATGGTTGTAACAAGTTAGCTCTTGGTCTTTGGACCTTCATCTGAAGATCAACTTGTTGTGTGACTGCTTGATTGAGTGTGAGTACTGTATTCTTCTTGAACTGAAAAAACGTATCTGAATTGGAACCTTCTACATTTATAAGTAACAAGCTAGATTTTATGTTAAACTATAATGAACTCCCTGCTACACAGTTTGTACTTTTTATCTGGTGTCACCCAGATGAGGGTGGGTTTCCCTTTTGAGTCTGGTCACAAGCAGATTTAGATATGGGTAGCTACTCATTTTTCAGAGGTGGCTCAAAAAAAAAAAAAAAACACCAAAATGATATATTTGTGCACTCAGTTTAATCTGTTAATCTATGGCAACCCAGTACATGAATGCGAGACCACCTGGGAATATCAATTGCTGTGGAGGGTTAGAGAAAAGAGCTGGCAGCCTATCCTGTAAAAAAGTCTGCCAAGAAAAACCTATGAGAATAGACCTGCCATTTGTCATGTCGTCTGAAAGAACTAACATAGCATAGCATTAAATAATATAAAATAAAATAATATTACATAACAAGATATGTGAACTTTTCAACAGCTTTAAAATGACAATCAAAGGGTCCTGGGTTCGATTCCCAGCTCGGGCGTTTCTGCGTGGAGTTTGCATGTTCTCCCTGTGCTTGCATGGGTTTCCCCGGGTATTCCGGTTTCCTCCCACAGTCCAAAAACATGCACAGTAGGCTAATTGGCTGTTTCAAATCACCCCTAGGTGTAAGTGTGAGTACGAATGGTTGTATGACTGTTGGCCCTGCGATGGCCTGGCGAGCTGTCCAGGGTGTACCCTGCCCTCGCCCAGAGTCGGCTGAGATGGGC
>JAOUQZ010000029.1:8099862-8117044 GCA_028564935.1 Neosilurus hyrtlii | reverse complement strand
GTGCATTCCACCCTTTTCTGACTGAGAACCATGGTCTCGGACTTGGAGGTGCTGATTCTCATCCCAGTCGCTTCACATTCAGTTGCGAATCGCTCCAGCGAGAGCTGAAGGTCCTGGCTCAATGAAGCCAAAAGAACAACATCATCCGCAAAGAGCAGAGATGAGATCCTGTGGTCACCAAACCAGACCAGATCGAGAGGGGATGGAGCTTATTTTATTTTATTTAAATTAACATCTATAAGATAAAAATTTACAGGAGGTAAATATTACACTAAACATCTATGAACAGCTGTTAGTGTATACATTCAATAATCAATGAGCCTTGAACAGAACTGTTTTAGTTAAGTTATGGCTCTCTGATAGTCCGTGATGTCGCTGGGAATAAACCTTAGCAATGTGATGCTGCCTGAGGTTATAGTACAGTTACCAGCAGTTCACTGAGTGCAAAAAAATGATTCTCAGTACCATCGTGGGTACTGGCAATGTGCTGTCCCAAAGCGAAGGCATCGCAGGCACCATACTGTGCCTTCAACATGTACACGATCTGTGTTTCTGAACAAACCGAATCACTTCGCTTTGGGACTTCTGATAAATATTAATCCAGACACACATCGGTTATGAACATGGACCAGAAATCATAGCCTTGGCCATGTCAGCCATAATAAATAAGATAAATACAGCTCCAGTTCTTCGATCTCCAGCTCATATTAGTTGATAAATGATCTATTTTCAAATAATCAATCACCTAAAATTATGGAAAAGTTTGAAATATTACCTGTCAAATGTTATTCCATGGTCTTTGTTGTTTTGTTTCCCTGGTTGTTGCACCCAAACGCAGTGCACCTGTCCGGGATTTTGCTGCTACTACTCCGAGGCATTATGGCGGCCAAATTGGCATACCGAAATCTGATTGTCTTGTCTTCTTGATATATGTTTATGTACGAATACACCGGTATTGCCACTATTTTGCAATAGAACTCTAAAAAAATACTTGATGTACATAAACTCAACTATGGTAGCTATTCGGAAACACCTATGAAAGTTTAGTGTCAAGTTAATTAAACAAAATGTGTACACTAGCATTCAGACCTTGGATACATCTATAGTCTGATAGGTAGATGTCATCATGAAATTAAAGATGTGGCCTTCATAAGTGCACCCAAACCATTACATTTTATTTGAGGGAAATGTTAAATGCATAAATGACACTGTTGAAAGAGACTGTGGTTGTCTCTTTAACTTTATCTAAAGTAGGTTATAAACTCTTAAAGTGAGCTGTAATTCTAGCACATTGATGTTTGATCAGATTATTCTTCTTACAGACAAGCTTCTTACAGACAAATATTAACAATAATTTATAACTTCAACCAGCTTTTCAAGTCATTTAAGCTGTAGGGTTTTTTATGCCTACGCTTTAAAGAGTTAAAAAAAAAAAAGAGTCATTAAATAAAATTATATTTTATTATATACAGAAAATTAAGAGACCAATTATATTGGGAATATACATTAAAAGTGGGTTTTAAATTTTTTTCATGGCTGTATATCAAGTAAAAATCAACTGGCACAGTGAGAAAATAATAGTAATACAGTTGTACAAATTAGATTTCTATTAAATGCTCAGTTTGAATGCTTGTCATTTTCATTTCTTCATATTAAAATTTCTTCATGTTTTCTTTTATATTTATATGCTGATTTCTTTCTATTTAAATGTAAAACATTTAAACTTAGTTTTTTGTCATGTCATGCTACAGTTAACAGCAAAGGAGGAAGACAATTTGTTTATTCATCAAGAATTTTCTATACTGCATGTTTTCGGATTTGAAAAAAGAACTGTGTGCCTCCTGTGCATAAATGCTTTACTGGGTTATCTATGCAGCAGGATTGTCTTAACAACCTCAGATCGATTATTACTATATACAATCTAAATTTGACAAATTGGTTAAAATCAAAAGGGCCACCGAAAGATGGTTTTATCATTCGGTGCAGGGTTAAATAAAAATTTGCCAAATTTACCTGATCCCAAAACTGGTTGATTGATAGATATCAGATTTTGAATATGCATTCACCTTGCGAAAGGGCACACAGAAATGGGCTGCCAGTCTGGTTTAGGCCGAAGCACAAAGGGGCTCAAATAACAGACTCTGATATTACTCCTCTAGTCATTCATCCTGAATCACTGTTTCTCTTTGGTCAAGCAAGTGATGTTCATTATTATTCTAAAAGTTTGTAGACATTTGACCATCACACTTTTTGAACATTTAATTCCAGATGTATTTTCCATTTATTACCATCTTTTGCCATTATAATAACCTTCACTCTTCTGAGTAGGCTTTTCACTAAAATTTTAGCGTAACGTGGCTATGGGTGTTTGCCCATTTAGCCAAAACAGCATTATTGAAATCACAAACTGATATTAGATCAGAAGGCTTGGGGCACATTCAACATACCATTTTATCCCAAAGGTGTTCAGGTAAGGAGGCTGTATGCAGGACACTCAAGTTCATACAGACTAACCTTGAAAATAATGTTTTCTTGGAGCTGTCATTCTGGAACAGGAGTTATACTCCTATATGGGGCAGCCGTAGCTTAATGGTTAGTGAAGCAGCTTTGGGACCGAAAGGCCACAGGTTCAATTCCCGAACCAGCAGGAAATATGTGCAACGGTGTGGGTGCGAACTGCACTCAGACCTGACTCAGAAGCTGTAAATTGGCTACAGTTAATGAGCAAATCCTTTTGGTCCAGTTGGTGAATTTTTGGGTCTGGCAAGGACCAAGGACTATTTTTTGGGTATCTGAATACTGACATGCTTGCTCCAGCCAGCTGGATGGCCTCAGACAGAATGTCACTTCAATGTATGAAAAAATCATCAGAACAACTGTGCCAAAGCTACCAGCTCAATGACTGTGTCACCACAAGTGACAGTTTCTATTGTAAATTAGGTGTAAATGGATGTGTAAAGTGAATTGTAAATAAATAAAACAAATAATAAATAAAATAGTCACTTAAAAAACTTGGCAGCAAATAATAAACAAACAAAATAAATTCGGCATGTTCCACAGATATCAATATAAAACTTAAAGAAAGATAAACAAAACTGCACCTTTTCAACTTCTTTTCAGCTTTTGCTTGGCTTATGTTTAGCTCACTGACACCTCACTGATTAAAAAGTTATGAACATTTGGAGTAGGGACCAAATTTTGCCATTTAACTCCTTTAGCTTTTCTAATGCAAATACATTCATGCATTATAAACAGATCTGCTAGCATCAGCAACCTTTCTCTTAAATACCTATAAAGGGAAATCCACATAGCAACAAGCAATGAGCGGCCATGTTAAGTCAATGAAACTTTCACTCAAAGTGATTTTCTCAGTAACTAATCAGAATTTAACTATACCACTGATTGACAGATGCCACTCCCCAAAACACTTTCCACAGGGAAACAGTGAACACGAGTGTAATGATTTTGCTTACATCAACATGGAAAAGCAGCTCATTAATGCCGTGTCTTTATATTTTGGCTTTATAACTGTACACAAAAATTTTACAAGGATGATAATCAAAAAATGCAACGCTTGGGTCCACATTTCTGAAACGATTGGCATTTCCCATTTTTACACCTTTATCGCTTCAATGTTAATGATAATTCAATAAGTTATTTATTATTATAATGTGAGCTAATAAACTAAATTTAAGTTGATGATAATAAAAGCTATCACAGCTCTACTACAGGGAACTGGTTCCCTGCTGCTCAGGTTCACTTAAACATTTTTAAGCTACAAAACATTCAAGAGGGTTACCTACACAACAAAAGCTGACAAGAGCGATGTGCTTGCCTCACAAGGGGGTTTGTGTGTCATTCAGCAGGCAGCAGCTGAAACGAATCACTTGTCACTCATTGCTTGCTGTGTGGATACTGCAAAACAGTGTGGATCATTAATAAAATAAGCTAGTTATTTAGTTTATTTATGTTTGTGAATATTTATGACATTTTTCTACTAGTTTTACCAGTTATAATAATGCAAGCTTCCTAAATGCAGTTCTTAGAACTGTAAACATTGGACCATAAATAATTGAAATATGTGGGTTAGTTATATCATAATAATTAAATCATAAAAAAATGATTAAATAAGAGTTATTTGAAGATCGTATGTCCCTCTGGGCTACAGATGTCAGAAAATATGAGACAGAGAACTACCAAAATACTAGCTAGTAAAAGTAACTGGCCAGTTTGATGAAGAAATCTCAAATGGTTTCGGAGTTCTGGCCCAGAATTGAAATGAATTCAGATGGACAAATGGACATTATATGCCGGAAGGGATAATGAATCTTACTATCGTACTAGAGCTATTTGTGTGTGTTGCTTGGCCATGTTTGTTTATTCATTTATATATATATATATATACATATATATGTGTGTGTGTGTGTGTATTCGACGTAAGTATTAGACATGCTGATTCCATTATATGGCAGGGAATCAAAAAGAAGACAGCTGCTATTACTCCATGGAAATTTTTTGTTTAAGTTTAATCTGGGTTGTGACTTCACCGCTGCAGTTTTACACTTGTCTTGTGTCACATTTTATTTCACACATTATTATTGGTGAGTGTAAAACACTGCTTATTTTCATTTGATCCACATCACTTATAGTTATTCAGACCAGCAAAACAGAGAGAGATTATAGAAGGGTCTAATTCTTTTTATTTAAAAAATACACATAGTATTTATATTTTTATAAAATTGACTTGAAAGGAAACAAGGATTTTATGATTATTTATTAATTTGACGATCTCAACTTGGAGGCAAATGTGCAGAATTCACCTTGCCTAATGGATTACTGGGATTGTTACTGATGGTTTTGTGTGAGGAGTAACATTTATTGGCCAGCTCTTCAGGACATGATACCCAGTGAACGCTGGAGATAGTTGGATTTGTAAACATTTGCTGTAAAAAATACAGACAAGTATCCCAATGTTTTTATGTGTAAAAAATTAGGTGATTAAAAAAAAATAAAGACCTGCTCTAACTAAAAAACATATCACTACTTTTTCAGTGTACAGTCACAAGTTTGATAGGCACACAGGCAGGTTTTACTCAACTTAGTTCATCGCCTTCAGCCATTAAATCATTAACTGCACAGAAACAGGATTGGTAGGCTCCCATAGTAACCACTAAATTATGCATGGGATATATTTCAAGGTCCAAAACAAGAATTTACATAATTTGGGTGGCCCTTTGGATCATGTTACACATTCTCTTACAAAAACTCAGGAAAGTAGTACAGTCCGTTTAATCAAATAAACAAACAAACAAATCAATAAATAACTTTTCAGTGTTCATCACACCTCTATAGATCACCACATTATGTTCTGAAAGAATCTCATATTTATCTATCCTAAAATTATATTAAATGTTAAGGTATTATGTGAAAGAGATCCAGTGTATTAAATTTGTTGAGTTCCTAGAATAGACCTGACTATGAAGGACAGTCCACATATTTTTGATAGATTGCTGTCAGGACTCTGGGAAGGCCATTCCCAAAAATGTAACAGTTGCCTGCTTCTTCCATTTTACAACCTACTTTGAACCATCCAAATTGTGTACAAGTTTAGTCATTCATTTGTTGAACCGTTTTATCCTATTAGGATCATGGGGACGCTGGAGCCCATCCCAGCTGACTCCAGGAGAAGGTGGGGTACACCACAGCCATTCACACTCACACTTAGGGGCAATTTGGAACATTTAGCCTAACGTTCATGTCTTAGGACTGTGGGATGAAAACCGGAGTACCCGGAGGAAACCCACACAAGCACATTCAAGCTCCACACAGAAACGCCTTTGCCAAGCCCGGCAGTCAAACCAAGTACCTTCTGGCTGTGAATCTGATGGGCGAACCACTACACCACCATGACACGCTGTGTCCAACTTTCTGACACTATAAGGTTATGCTGAAGAATATGCACAAAGCTCTCCTTTATTATTTCATCCTCTTTGTGCAATGCCAGCATCCATAGAGTATGATGTTATCAGCTCACAGTACAGTGTTAACAATACAGTGTTCATGGGGTTGCCACTTCTCCAAATGTATCCAACCTCTATAAGGTTTTTTCTTTGTCCATGTGGGATCAGATGCAAACACTGGTCAAGCTTGAAAGTGTTACTTTTGAAGCAGGGGCTTATTTCTTGGACAACAGCCTCTAAGTCCTTAGTGATGTAAAACTCACTTCTGTACAGAAGGTGACACTTGTGTTCCAGATGCTTCAGTGGGGGGCAGTCTTCATCGTCATCCTGTTGATTGAAAACATCCTGACTCTATTTGTAGCTTCAAATTAACTGCTAATCATAAGAAGTTTACTTATTTTTGGCACTCATATCTCTCTTTCATATACGCACGTGTGTGTGTGTATATATGTATATCTTATATACACACACACACACACACACACACACACACACACACATACATATACAATGCGTGCCAAATTATTATTTATTCAAATTATTAATTATAAGTGATGTTTTTATTTAAATCTGGAAGAGTGCTTTTCATAAAGATACAATGTTCTAGTATAATGTTTTTACAAGCCTGAGGTTTAAAGAGACCCTAATATTTTGCCCCTACAAATATTTTTACCATCCTTTAATCACAAACAGCATGTATAAAGGTTTGCCCTATTATTATGCAAGTTCACATTATCTTTGACCATGGGCAAGAAAAGCGATCTTACTGCAGAAGAAAAGACTCAAATTGTCAAGGGTCTGAGCAAGGGTGAGACTACAAAGGGACTTAAACTTGGAGTTATGCCTAGGTCTGCTAGATGCAGGGCCTTAAAAACGAATGGAACGGGCTAAACAATACATGACTGCCAATTTTATATTCACTGATGAGTGCTGGGCAATCATTGATGGACCAGCTGGGTGGGCATTTGGCAGGATAACAAATGGCCATTCAGCCCCAACTCGATTACAACGTCAGCAAGGTGGTGGTGGCATATTCTGAGCAGCCATTATTGACAATGAACTTTTTGGTCCATTTCGGGTTGAAGATGGTGTGAAAGTGAATTCTAAGGGTTTCTGCACTTTATTAAAGAATTCCCCTTCATGGTGGAAGAAGAATCGAACAAAAGTCAGGAAGACCCTAGTTTTCATGCATGACAATGCACCATCACATGCTTCATGGTATTCCCAAGACTTGTTGGCCTCTCAGGGCTTGAAAGGATGATTGTATTATGAATTGGCCCAGCGGCTCACCTGATCTCAATCCAATTGAGAACTTGTGGTCCATAATAAAGAAGATAATATACTGTGATGGCAAGCAATACATTTCCAAAGACCTGCATTGGGATGCAATAGGGGGTGCAGCATGCAATGTTAATGGTGAGATGATCAGAAACTTATCAAAATTAGTTGACCAGCGACTTCTGACTTATGTGAATATTGGACACTAGAGAAATACTTTGGAATTTTGAATGGATTATTAACATTATGACGATTTTGTCAGAAAACACCTTGATGATCCCCAAGACTTTTGGGAAAATATTCTGTGGACTGATGAGACAAAAGTTAAACTTTTTGGAAGGTGTGTCCCATTACATCTGGCGTAAAAGTAACACTGCATCTCAGAAAAAGAACGTCATACCAACAGTAAAATATGGTGTTGATAGTGTGATGGTCTGAGGCTGTTTTGCTGCTTGAGGACCTGGAAGACTTGCTGTGATAAATTGAACCATGAACCAAAAAATCTTGAAGGAGAATGTCTGGTCATCTGTTCGTGACCTCAAGCTGAAATTAACTTGGCTTCTGCAGCAGGACAATGATCCAAAACAAACCAGCAAGTTCACCTCTGAATGGCTGAATAAAAACAAAATGAAGACTTTGGAGTGGCCTAGTCATGAATCCTATTAAGATGCTGTGGCATGACCTTAAAAAGGCAGTTCATGCCTGAAAACCCTCTAATGTGGCTGAATTACAAGGATTCTGTAAAGATGAGTGGGTCAAAATTCCTCCACAGCGCTGTAAAAGACTCATTGTAAGTTATCGCAAATGCTTGATTGCAGTTGTTGCTGCTAAGGGTGGCCCAACCAGTTATTAGGTTTAGGGGGCAATCACTTTTTCACTCAGGGCCATGTAGGTGTGATTTCTTTCTTAATAATAAAAACCTTCATTTAAAAACTGCATGTTGTGTTTACTTGTGTTGTGTTTGAGTAATGTTTAAATTTGGTTGTATCATCTGAAAAATTTAAGTGTGGCAAACATGCAAGAAATCAAAAAGGGGAAAACCACTATGTGTATTTATATATATATAAATACTATAAACTTTCTAGCACCACTGTAAGATAACACAAGCATCATCAAAACTGGTATATATGAGCAATTTTATTTTCAAAGTACATCAGACAGACAAATCACGCTTTGCCATCTATTTTTTAACTTTCCACTGTGTCAAAATATCTTCAGCCGCTTTGAGGGTGGAGTCATCCTTTTATACAGAAAAAGAAAATATGATTTTAATTAATTAAGAATTCATCAGTTGGCATAATACAAATTACAAGGTATAGTGGATATAAAATATCCACACACTTCTGTATTCTAAGTTTTTTCTCTAAAGTTTGTTTGTTTTATCTGAATTATACATATTATAGATCACATTAAAGGTGAAAAATGTTCTGAAATGATTTTGTCTTGGTCTTCTTTTTCTTTTTCAAAAGGGGCAATCCAGGTCACTTCAACAAATTTTAGAAACTACATGCTTAATGTGAGCTGTACTTGCACTGCTAAACTGATATAGCAGAGTGGGCAAGCAGGGGGGTTGAAGGGTTATAGTCTTTGAAAATGCTGTTAAAGAAATCTTACTGAAATGGAAGAGCAACTTCAAGTGGTTCAAGAGCTATTTGTTGAATTGACATGGGGAAAAAACTTTAACAGAACAACTAATGTAACTGTGTGTATAGATTATTTTTGTATATTCTTGTGTATATTTGCATTATATACTTTTTGTATCTATTGTATTCTCTGTATTACCTATTGTTCGCTATAGAGACCAAAAATACATAGACACCTGACCATGACACCCATATGGGTTTTGAACATCGAGGGTGTTTTCTGTGTGAAGTTCACCCCGTGCTTGCGTGGGTTTCCTTTGGGTTCCTACCACAGTCCAAAGTCATGCACTTTAGGCTAATTGCCTGTTCCATTTATATTTGGCAGACACCCTTATTCAAATAGACTTGCATAACTGTTTTACATCATTATCAGGAATTTGATTCATTTATACTGGTTCAACAGGATACAGGCAAATATGCCATCAGTCAGGGTTTTTTTTCTTTTAGTTTTTGTATTTTTTTTTGATAAATGTAAGGACAAATGCAGAAAGTCCTAATCCAAACACTTCTGAAAATGGTAGGTTTTTGGTCATCATTAAAAGACACCCAGTGCCTCAGAGTTTAGATGGATGTTTTCTTTGTACTTTGACCAGTCAAGTAGTGCTGGAGGATTGTAAAGTTTGTGGTGCAGTGCAGAGTGTGATAAGTGCTTTGAGGTAGGAGGGTGCTTGCCCATTTTCAGCTTTTTAGGCAAGCATCAGTGTTTTGAGCCTGATCTGGGCAGCTACAGGAAGCCAGTGGAGACAGCATAGCAGTGAAGTGGTGTGGAATAACTTGAACGTTCAAACAAGCCGTGCAGCTGCATTCTGGATCAGCTGCAAAGGTCAAATGGCACTCAGAGGCAGACCTGCCAGGAGTGAGTTACAGTACTCCAGCCTTGAGATGAAAAGGGACTGAACAAGGATCTGAGTGGCCTTAGTGGAAATAAGTAGACAATCAGATATTAAAGAGGAGAAATTTGACATGATCGAGAGAGATTAGCAATATGAAAGGAAAAAGACGATTGATCATCTTAAGGAAAAGATGATTCTCTATTTCACTTTTGCTGGGATTGAGTTTCAGCTGATGAGCATTATGAGATATCTGCCAGACATGCAGAGATTCAGGCAGAAACATGGGTGTCTGAGAGAAGGGACAAAAGAACAAGTTGAGTGTCATCACATAGCAGTGGTATGAGAACCTATATAAGGATATGACCTCATCGAAAGACCTTGTTTGTAAAGAGATCAGAAGAGGACAAAACACTGAGCCCTTGGGACATCAGTAGAGAGTCAGGTAATCTGATTCCAGGCTCCTGAGGATGGACAAGAGAGTCTTCTGGTTGACTCAAATGCCACTAATAGGTCGAGGAGGATGAGGACTGATGACAGTTTAGCTGATCTCACTGCATGTATCTTCATTGTGACAGCCAAAAGAGCATTTTTGTGGAATATGCTGCTCTGAAGACAGACTGATTAGGGTCTGTCTGTAACCCCACCTTCACGCAGAGTCAGCTAAACTAAGCTTCAGCCTCCCTGTGACCCTATCAGGAGTTCATTAGCAGTTCAGCAAATTAATGAATTAACATATCATTGCAAACCAATTAGCATTCATACAGTTATCCAATGGGCATTGCTATGCATCCCAAAGGAGTTTAGTTGGGTTGGTAGGTCTAGGCTCTATGCAGACCACTCAGTTTCTTTTACACCAATCTGATATTTATGGAATTCTTGTGGAAGGAAGATGGCGGCAGAGGGTGCGCATGCAGTGGCTCAGAGCTCTTGGCTTTTTACTTTTTTGTTTGTGTTTTTGCTCTTTATTCAAGGGTTCGAAACTATAATTCAGTAGAGAAGGTCTGAATTGTTGGAGTTGGGGAAAAATTCGAGACTTTATGCACCTCCAAAGCTGGACTTTATACTACTGGAGCTGCAGCGGACCAAGGGCGCTTTCACCATACCCCCTCTGTGGCCCAGGAGACAGAGGAGGCACCGTAAACAAAAGCGGGGTAAGTGGAGCAGGCTGCGTGCTAGGCTACATGCTAACCCACACAGACCAGTGCTTCCAAGTCTCCTTGAGAATGCTAGGTCTCTCACCAACAAAATAATGAGATCCGCCTGAGGTTCGCCTCATGGAGGATGGACAGCTTCAGTTTTTATTTACAGGTGTTCACATTTCTCTCTTAAATTTCTATCTAAAAGTTTGTGTATATAACTGACTTGTGTTTATATTCTGCTCTTGATGGTGTTAATTGCACTTTATTGCCTTGATTGTACCTTTTTAAAAAATAAGGTGAGCGCCTCATACAAAATTTTGTTATGTGTGAACATAATGACAATAAAGAATCTTGAATCTCTTTGTGCACAGGAGCAACATCAAACTAGAACAGGTTTGGGCCCTATAGTTCTAGTTAATAGAAATTGTAATACTACAATATACAAAGATACTCTAGCCAACGGTGTGCTTCCATTATTTTGTGAAAGGCTCTTTTATAGGTGTCATGGTCAGGAGTTCACATACTTATAGGCATATAATGCATTTTAAGTAACAAATTACCTTGACAAAGCAGAATCTAATGTAGTTTTGAAAATCTGGTCTGCTTTCTTGGCTGTAAAATGCAGATACAGGGATAGTACCCAAACACTGAAAGAACAACCAAAACACATCCTGTTAATTTTACAATACATAAGAGGTGTCACTTTAAAAAGGTGAAAGGTTTGTACCTACCTTCTCTTTAATAAGCCACTTGACAAATCTGTAGTCGTAGAGTTCGTCCTTGGAGCTTGGTTCGTTCAGGTCAACCTCTACAGTAGAGATACTTCAGATTTAATACTGTGCATGTGTTTTAACAAAGACCATTACACTTCACCATTGATCTCCAGGATTATTAGGGGGGATAGGCTGTCCGGAAACCTCAAAAATCCGGCTATCACTAATGTCCTGGATGAATTTATGTCAACAAGAAGCATTTTTATTCGATCACTGTACAGATCACATGTGATGCGCAAATGCAATGAACTAACATTGTGGCGAGGTTTCCTGGTTCAACGCACGATTCATACACCCTGAGTAACAGCATGGTTGGGAACTACAAGCTGGCACTGTGCGCGATGGTTGATTTCAACCATTCACCAATGCATTTATTGAGTCACTGATATTTGTGTGGATGCCTGTGAGCAGGTGGTCATTTATGCCACCAATTGCACAGCACAGTGCAGGTGAGGACACAGCCAGTCGGGCGGGCAGCAGGAATCCCCCGTTTCTGTGATGCCAGAGCCGCCGCGGATGATGGAGGAATCCCGAGTCTGTGGCTGCGGGTTCTCCATCTCACTGTCTGTTTTAAAAAATAAATAAATCGTACTTAAATATGAGTCAAAGTCTTGGATATCCTCTTCCTTGTACTGGTATGTTTAAATTTGCCAAACCAAAAAGCATGCACACATTTCTGCATGAACCTCTATCTTACAGGGCTGTGAGCTTGGGGGTGATCGGAGTCCCCCACATGCGCTGCCACCCCCCCTATGACTGCAGCGACTCTCTGCTCAAGCGGGGTGAGGTCCTCCTCTCCTCTCCCCCTGCCGGATTGGGTCAGACTTTGGCGGTGGGCAGCCCGTCCTCTGCTTAACAGCCACCTTTAAGTCTAAACACTTCTTTTTAAACTCAGTGTGTGTTCGCCTTTCCAACCCCACAGCATGATCTCACATATTCTCCCAGTCAGACTTCCTGTGTTTGTTGTTAATGCCGGAGGACAGCGTGCCAAACAGTACATTTTTGCGTGCCTCCCCATCTTCCTCATATTATAAGGGTTTTCTGATCCTACGAGGAGGGGAATCTCCGGTGCAGGGTTCATTTAAATGTGATTTGCATATTTAAATGGGGGCATGGACAGGGAGGGGTCGGGTACTCCTAAATGTGCGCTCAATTCCACGTTGATTCGGATGTTCAAAGGAAATGTGCTTGGATTTATGCATACGCACAGATTCATACATACATTTGTACATGAGGCCCCTGGACTTTTACAACACTTATCCGACACTCAATACACAATATTGTGTTTCCACAAACTTAAGGAGCATATCAGCACATTCTTTTATCACATTCATTTTAAATGTTGGTTCTGGCTTGTCGTCACTGTCCTCACTTTCACTTGGCTCTCCCGTCACTGATGTCACAATCTGTTCGTCAGACATTATTTCGTGCCCCTCTGCTGCTTCATTTTCGTCTATCCACTTGGAATGGGTCAGGTCGGACAGGAGGGAAAATCATGACCGACGTGGACTTCCATCATCGATTCCCGGACTTGTCCGAGCATTTTTCCGGCAATACCAAATAATGTCCGGCACTGGGTTTTATACGGGATATCTGAAATCCGGGAAACAGGGGTACGGGAAATCGAGGGTGAAGTGTATTTACAAATCCACATTTCTTCCAAAGCTGTTTCCTTTAAAATGCCAAGTTCTTGCAGTGGATAATTATTGCTATACATTTTTGGTGGATTTTTAAAAAATTAACTAAGGCAATGTTTCATCTTCCAAAGTCAGATCCAGTGGTTACTGTTATGTACATAAATAGAAATAAATATGCACTATGAAGTTTTTATCATGATTGTACTCCTTTTACGCAATTCACTGGTACTTGTATGGTTAAAGTCTTATGCAATGTATTTTATCTAAAAATAAAAGTGCAAGCGTTCATCCCTAGCAACACAATTATGAAATTTTACATCCCACCAATAAGCAGAAGCATGCAAAAAAAAAGAAGAAAAAAGGATAAAATCAAATGCCTCTGACTTAGCAGCAATCACTCCCATAATCTCTAAAAATGCCATCAGCCACAAAAGGATGCACAGTTAAAACACAACATGCACGTATTACGGCAGACACACTTCATTCAGACGAAGACTAGTCAGAGTGAAACCAATTTTTAGTGGTTGCATGCTATGCATTAGACCTGGACAAGAAACCTCATCAGTATTCAAAGCAAAGAAGAAAGAATTTCACAGCAAGCTTCTCAAACAAGAGTGAACATGGTGACCATGTTTGACTGGTGGATAATAGTCAAGCACTTGAGAAAAGCGTTCCATTTCAAGGTTGCTCGCATGGTTCTTCACAGGTAATTGGTAAGGTGGGTAAATGGACTTTGTTTACAGAAAACAGACTTTTAAAACTTATTCTAAAAAAACTGAGGTTTTTTAGAATTACATCAAGATTACATCTTAATGATAATGAGTCTTTTTTAATGCCCAGAATTTATACCTCAGCTCTTGCAGTGAAGGGGAAATAATCTACTGTTTATTCCTAATAAAATGCTTATAATTCTGATGTTAACAAATTTTATTTGCTATCTGATGGTGTGTAATTTTAAAATTTTTACGGTACTTTTTTTATATACCTACAGTACATGTGAGTGATGGCATGTGGCCTACTCATCAATGAAACAGTTTTTCTGCCCGTTGTGGAAACAATAAGAATTCATTGACTTACTCAGGGAGGAGATGTCTGTAATCATGAAGTAACCACCCTCGGGCAGGAAAGGTTGTAGCCCTATGCTCCTCAGACACTCAGCTAACCTGTGACATTTGGCCTGGAGCTGTGTGGGTAGTTGTTTGAAGTAGCTTTCCTCTGTGCCAAACGTTTCATATTCCCTCTCAAAAGCCGCAGCAACAGCCTCCTACAAATATAACTAGAATGTCAATTTGACCCCCCAAAAACAAACAAAACATTTCATAATGGGAAAAGGGGCACATCTGCCTCACAGCAAGAAGGCCTGGCTTCAATTCCCGAGCTCGGGCATTTCTGTGTTTTTTGGCTTGTTGGGAGTATGCTTGTTCTCCCTGTGCTTTCTGTGTTTCTTCCGGGTTCTCTGGTTTCCTCCCACAGTCCAAAAACCTGCACAGTAGGCTAACTGGCTGTTCCAAATCACCACTAGGTATGACTATGAATGGCTGTATGAATATTGGCCCTGCAATGGTCTGGCGAGCTGTTAGGGGTGTACCATGGCTTCGTCCAGAGTCGGCTAAGATATGTGCCAGCCTCCCCGCAACCCTAATTAAGCAGCTTAGAATATGAATAAAAAAGAAATTAATTTTATATTAGGAAAAATAACAATCAATAAAACTGATTAAAACATTTAAACTTGATCAAAACACAGTGATTCATTTATCAGGTGAGCATTTTTTATATTAACTTAGTATATAGTTTCCACTTCAGTTGTTACACTCATTGGATTGTACTGAACTGTACTTCATGAATATAGTAGATCTGAATGTATTTGGTATATGTCTTGCCATACTTATAATCCAATGACTGGCAAGTGAAAATATTGTAAAATAAAGTAAATTGGGGCCCTCCCATGTATGGTCTTAAACACTATTACAGCCTTTTGGCTCTAATAAATAAAGGCTCTGATAGTGGAAGCAACCTTTCTTGAGATTTCATTTATACAACTTAAACGGGATATTAAAGCAGTTAACTCATGCTGCAGTTTGTTTGTCATTTACATTTACAGTATTTGGCAGACACTCTTATCCAGAGTGACTTACAATTATAATTTTTTATACAACTGAGCAATTGAGGGATAAGGGCCTTGCTCAAGGGCCCAACAGTGGTGATAGAACTGCTGACCTTTGAATCAGTGACCCATCGCCTTAACCACTAAGCCATTTTTACATTTACAGCATTTAGCAGACGTTCTTATCCAGAGCGACTTACAATTATCATTTTTATACAAGCAATTTGAGGGTTAAGGGCCTTGCTCAAGTGGTGATAGTGGGGACTGAACCGCTGAAGAAAACTTGTAGAAAATGTGTATTGAACAAGGACTGTTTTATTAGTTTACTGTGCAAATTATGCAGGATTTAATAGTGGGAATTCCAAGCTAAGTACTGATACTGACATGATGGGGGGGGAGGGGGGGTTCAGAAAACTTTATGCAGTGTAGATTAATGATTTTCTGGGGCTTTTTTGGTCAGGTCAAGGATTAAATCATTAAATACAGGTTTTGATAAATTAAATTTATAAGAGGGGAAAAACACACCCAAGAAAAACACTATGCTAAAATCTAAAAATCAATCATTTTGAACCACTCAAGTATTAATTGGTTATATCTCAAAATATGCTCCTGAAATGTCCAGCTGGTCTGGTGCTGCAGGGTGAAATATCTTAATTTAGTAAAAAAATTATTAGGCAAATTCCTTAGAGTCCTTTATATTTAGGATAACTTGCCATCAGACACATGCAAGGTAAACAGCCTGCATGGAATATTCACTTATGTGTGTCTTTACCTGAATAAGTGAGGGACAGTGGTATAAGGAGTTCTGTTGGACAGTTTGCAGGTGTCTCATCAGCTGTCAATTTGGAAAAAAGGCCCACAAAGAGGGCAGTACCCCTCAGCCCATGCACCACATGGTATGCCCAGTCCCAATATAGATACCAAAGATAGTGATGATCGGTGATGGTGTTTGCAAGTTAATGCATAGAATGAAATTCAAGATGGCTGCTCTGGTGGCCATATCAGATATCAAGGTGGGACAAAAATTGACAGGTTTGCATAGTTACCCAGTCCCAACATATTGAAAATAATGATGGTCACTGATGCGTTTTTGGGTTAGAGCATGTAATACAACTATGGCTTGGCAGACGGACATCGCACATGACAGCAAGATCCCTCACGCCCATTGGGCTGAATGGTATAAATGGTGATCATCTTGCCGATCGCTAGACAGGAATGCCAGCTGATTGAACGAAAGAAAAATGGTAATGATCTGTGACTGAGTTTTTGTGCAAATGCACGAAATGCAAATCAAAGCTGGCAGCTGCGGCCATGTTGAATATTGGACTGTGCAGAAAATCATTAGGCTTTTTTAGTTACACAGTCCCAGCAACCACACCAAAAATGATAATGATTGGTGATGGTGTTTTTGAGTTAGTGCACAGAATGTGACTGTGGACAGACACAGAGAGAGACAGAGGGACATCGCATATGACAAAAATACCCCGTATGCCCTTTGGGCTGAGGGGTAAAAACTAAATAAAGTACAGTGCAATAGAAAAAATTATAGCAAATAGAACTGATTAACATTATTAAGACTGAGACAGACATCACATGTGTCAAAAATATCCCTTAAGCCCATTGGACTGAGGGGTAAAAATGGTAGTCATCTTAGATATCAGACTGCGATGAAAATCAATAAGCGTTTGTAGTTACACATTCCCAGCATCCACGACAAAAACCGCAATGATCAGTAATTGAGTTTTTGAACAAGTGCACGAAATACAAATTCAAGATGGCAGCTGTGGCAGTCATTTTAGATATCGAAAATAAATA
>JAOUQZ010000029.1:8050528-8061660 GCA_028564935.1 Neosilurus hyrtlii | reverse complement strand
AAATATATTCTTTAAAGTTATTTTCTGGATTTTCTTTCTGATATTCTGTCTCTCCATGTTAGAATACATCTACCATTGAAAGTATGGAATGATCATGTCTCTATTAGTGGGCAAACCAACAAAATCTGCAAGGGATCAAATAGATATATAGATATAGATAGATGGATAAAGGAGCATATAACTATATTAGCTAATAGAACTTTGTGGAATAGTCAGCTTTATTTATATAGCACATTTAAAACAACCAAGGTTGACCAAAGTGCTTCACAAAGTGAAAAAGTTACTAAAGAATATAGCAATAAATAATAAAATAGAGCATCAGAATTTTAAAAGATCTGTGGAAGAGTCCCGCATAATATTTCCTGGAGATTGGTAGAGGAATTTGGCCGCAATCACAAGTTGTCAGAAGCCGCAAAGTTTGATTTCACATTGGCTGTGTCCAAATGCACAGTATTTACTGATAGCACTTAAGTACAACTTATCAGCCTGCATCTTTCATCAGTAAGCACACAACTCTTTACAATTGGTTAGTCAGCGGCTCAGTCTGAAATATTGGATCTTGTGTGTAGTGTGGTGCATTTATGAACTTATACTTTGGATTTGGTATGTCATCTGGGTAACTTTCTATTAACTCCAAAATGCATACCGAGTATTCAGACATATCTCATACAGGGACGTTCATACTAATAGTGTGCAAATATGAGCATTCGGATGCAGCCATTGATCCTTCCATATTTGGTGTACATAGCCTACATAACCTTTATTTTATATTTGCAATAAATTAGGACTCTTTAACCTTATATGCAAAAGGCCAGTGTGGAACCAAAACCATCATTAACCTGCTATTAAAACAGTTACATATTTCAAGGGCTTATTCAAGTAAAGGTAGTTTTAAACATGCCACTAATTGCACTAAAGATCGAATATAATATTAAATATTTATTCTCTGAAATTCTCCCCTTTCTGTACATTTATTTTTCACTAGCTATTGTCTGGTATAATGATTTGCCTTAAACTACGTAATTCACACAAACGTGATCGCATGAGCCGCGACAGGATCTTCTGCAGAAGTTGAGCTTGTTCACATTTAGAAAGCTCAGTTTTTGTGTATATTTTTGAGTACTCTGTTGAGGACTCTGTCTGCCGAAATACTTTGCTGGGTCTGCATCTGCATCCACTGACATGAGGTTAAGAAGTTAAGCCATTCTGTTGTATAGCATTTAGTTCACTAGATGATTTCTATGTGTGGGTGCTTGTAAGGGATTTTTTTTAATTTGAGCAATGCAAATATGTTTCTTTTCATTGTCTTATTAGCAATATAAAAAGATGGTCAAATAATTTCTGATTATACTATAGCATTTCCAGGAAAGTGCCCAAGGTTTTATTTTGGTCATTTGGTATGTGTAAGAGAAATGTTAGTTTAGTTAAGCATTAATTATTAGTAATAATTTATATTTATTTCATATTAAAGTTTGAGGTCACTGAGTTTCTGGTGCTTATGTGTTAACTTTACACAGGCACATTGATCAACAGTAACATTACCACCACCTGACAGGTCTGCTTCTAGACAGCCTAATACACAGCACGCTGCAATGCACTGTGTGTTCTGACACCTTTCCATCACAGACAGCATTAACAGTTTCAGCAGGTTTTGATACAGTACCCCTTCTGCGGAATCGCATCAGACGTACTAGCCTTCGCTTATTACAATCATCAATAGGCCTTGTGCATCCATGACACTCTCATCAGTTCACTGGTTGTCCATTCTTGGACCACCTGGTACCTAAGGGAAGTGTACATAAGCACACATGAGATTGATAGAAACTTAGGTACTTATCACTGTGTACCAGGAACACCTCACCAGACGTACCATTCTCATCATCACAATGAGGCCCTTGTCAACATCATTCAGATCCTCATGCTCGCTTGTTACTGCAGGGGGAGGTATTGTTATCACTGGCATTTATGAGTCCGTTTGTCTATGAACAAAATACTGGCCACACCCTTGCAAAAATTTTTAGCCAAACTTTGTGTGAGCAGTACCCTCCATGAGACCCAGTGATGATTTTGAAATGTCTTGGTCAAAGGTCAGGGTCACAGCTTTGTAAATACACATTTCTCATTTTAAAACTGAAATCACTTACATATCAGAAGAAAGTTGCATAAACCCATAGATGCAATGAGGGACAAGTAGGAAATAATCCATGGAACATTCATTCATTTTCTACGCCGCTTAATCCTAATTAGGGTCGCGGGGAGGCTGGCGCCCATCTCAGCCGGCTCTGGGTGAAGGCAGGGTACACCCTGGACAGCTTGCCAGGCCATCACAGGGCCAACACTGACGCAACCATTCACATTCACACCCAGGGTTGATTTGGAACAGCTAATAAGCCCACTGTGCGTGTTTTTGGACAGTGGGAGGAAACCGGAGTATCTTTAGGAAACCCACGCGGGCATGGGGCAAACTTGCAAACTCCACACAGGAACGCCCAGGAATCGAGCCAAGGCCTCCTTCATTAATGGTGATAACTTTGAAATGAATGCTGATAGAGATGCCGTTATTATGTAACACCAATATAAACCATACATGAACTTTTGACCTTGAGCGAACTTGAGAGGAAATCAAGATCGTAGGATTTTGAATGCTAATAACTTTGAAAGGAGTGCTGATAGGCACCCTGTTATTATGGAACACAAATAGGAAACCATATCATGAGATGAGCGCATGGGTAATTAAAAGCAGTACCAATATAGGGCCTATTTTCCACATTATACATGCTGTAAGACAGAGTCACCTTGCACTGTCTGAGTGCCACTCTAGTTTTTCCTGCTTCTAACACATCAACTTCACATCACATCAAATGGAAGGCAAGTTCATCTGGTCTGATCCCATAGATGAGTTATTATAGCACAAACTACTGATACAGTTAATGCTGGTTATTAAAGAAAGGTGTCAGTATACACACTGCATTGCATTTTGCTATACAAGGGGCTGCCAAGCTACAGACCAATCTGTGTATATACAGAGAATTTGCAGGTCAGAAGTCCATGTTGTAAGTCTTAGAATGCTGATGTACTCTTCTGTACTGTTTTGGGTCAACTAAGGCTTTATGCTCTTAACGTAGGCATTCATGTAGACTCTTTGCCTTTGAAATGATAAGCACTATGGGGATTTACCAATGTTGAGTAATTACAAGAAGAAATATTGTACATTTATAGCTTGTATTTAGATTTTATTAATTGTATTTTATAAAAAGAGATAATAATTGTCCTATTAAGATGTTAATGGGGGAAAAACTTGTATGATTTTTGTATAAATAAATTTTTAACTTGCACTGGTAGCATCTATAATGTTAAAATTGATCCTATTTCAGTATCAGTCCTTCCTTGAACCAGAAACTAGTTCCTTAAACAGTGCACAGTATCAGCTATGGATAAATAACATTACTGTTCCGTGTTGTAATGGTAATATTTTACCCCACTGGGCCTGCTTGGCCATGTTAAATTTTTACAAATAAATCAGAAAGAAAAGAGAGCAACTTTGATGTCTTTAGTATTTATTCATCTCTTCCAAATTGGATTCTGCCTCTGCTTAAGTCTTTACTATTCTAAGCTTTTCTCCTTTCATCATCATAGTGACATAAATAATTAACAATGGAATAAGCATGCTTTTTAAAGGTGTCTTTTTAAAACCTATTTAAAGTTTTAGTATAAAAGGAAATATAATGTATTAAAAATATAAGAAAAGCAAACTAAAACAAGCTTTTTATGGTTTATTTTCAATTTTAATGCAGAAGTGATCACTCAGCTCCATCGTAATAATTCATCATGGCATCTTTTAAGACTCATTCAAAGCTTCATTTAATTTTTTTAACCTTTCAAATGTAAGGACTAACTGAAGAGCTTTCTTCATATTTTTGGGTCTGCAATTTGTTGAATTTTTCAGATTTCAGAATTGGTGACCATGACAACCAATGTGTATTTGTCTTGCATTTTGATTCACGCATTATTCATTGGGATAATTAACAGTGATTTGCTGAAGGCAAGGTGGATGTCACTGACAAGTCCTTGAGACCGAATGATGTGGAGACTATTCAATTTGGAGACATCCACCAAGCCTGAGGCAAACAATTGTTTCAGTATACAGAGGACCAGGACCAAAAAAAGGCACATTACATTATTTAATTGATTTAAATAATGAATTTATTCTTTTTTCACTTTTTAATCGTAACCTTGGGGGGGGAGGTCTGTGCACATGTGCAAATGTCCAGAAGAGTAAGCCAAGGAGTGCAACTTCCTGCTTGTTAAGAGCTCACAAATAACTTTAGACCAAACAATATAACTTTAACATATAAGTTAAATAAATACTTAATTTACATCCGGAATATGCTTTCAGAATCAAAAGCTATCAGGGCGAGCCTTTTTAATATCCTTCTGTCCAGGTCCTCCGTGATTGTAGTTGTGCCAGAATAGGTCTGAGCTTTTTCTGTCCTGCTCAAATAAATACTCTTTACTGGTCACAGGGATTTTAAACTTTCAAATAGTCTATGATGAACTCTTCAATGGTTTTCATGACGTCTCTGGTCCATGTTTATCCTTCCCAAGTTCTCCCACATGACTCCACTGCTACACTCTGTCCATTGGCTTCCTGTAGCTGCTTGCATTAGATTCAAAACACTACAAAGCCAAAAATGGACCCTACCTTAAAGCACCTATCACAGGCTGCACTGCACCGCACTCTCTCTGATCCTCTAGCACTGCTAGACTGGTTTCTCCTTCTATAATTTGTCCAAAAAACATGCATCTAAACTGTTCTCTGTTCTGGCACTGTGGTGATGGATGAATTTCCTCTAGATGTCCAGACAGCTGAGTCACTGCATGTCTTCAAATGAGCTGAAAGCCTACCTTTTTCGGAAGTACTTGGATTAGCACTATGATATACAAAAGCAAATAAACAAACAAAAAAACTCTCTACCCACTGAATTTTTACAGATGGTATACTTAGCCTGCGTTCTAGTGAACCAGTATAAGATTGCCTTCACTGATAGTGATTTTAAAGCAGTTCTATAAGTCATTCTGCATAAGGGCGTCTGCCAAATGCTGCAAATGTACATGGTGACAAAAATCCAGGCTATTTGCTGTAGTTTGGACAGATCTTCAGAGTTAGCCTCAAACAGTTCACCAGCTTTATATAAGATTTTTGCAGCTCAGGGGATTTTTATGGACTGTCAGCTGAATTTCTCTCGACTTTTACTTTTAAAAATGAGTTTAGCACGTTATTGGCTTTAATGAATTCTGGAATGTCTGTGATAGAAACAGCTTATAATTTGGTTCATGTCAAAGCTTGCTTTACTGAAAGCTCTCCTCTGCCTTCTAACACAAAAGTAACATTTCCTTCGCCTCTTAATGAACTCTTCTTTTTCATGCCATTAGAAGTGGGCTGTCCGAAGTTTTCTGTTCCTTCTTCAGTCCAGTGAAATATCAATTATTGTTTGTGGTAATTACACACATGCCACATAGGCTTGCTGGTAGATTTTATTTTATCTATTGAACAGGTTCTCAACCTTGGTCAAGACATACCTTCTGCACATCTTTAGAGTTTTCTTTGCTCTAACAACTCAGGATGTGCTGTCTAACAACCAGTTAACCAAATAATTTGTGTTTGAGCAAGAACAACACTAAACTGTTAAAGATGAGGGCTTGAAAACTGTGTGTTCATGTAAAACACGCACAAAAACCTTCCTCTTCAGAAATGTTCATGTGTATAATGTGTTTATATGTGACATTTTTTTAGCTGTGGACAATGGGACGGTGTCGAGTTGCCACTTTGTGAGGCGTTTCATCAACGGGACAGTTGGGGGTCACCCAGTACAGCCCTTGACTCTTCAAACTCCATTACAGACGATTCGGAAAGGCCTGTCGCTACAGAAACAATGTCACATCACCTCAACGGCCATGGAAGCAACACAAATGAACAAATCAGTTAGGTCACATGAGCTACTTCCTGAATCTTTTCTCTATTTTCATATAATTCTGAGCCAAATAAAAAAAATACATGAAATCATCTGCAGCAGGACAAATACTAGATTCTCTTTTTGTATGTCGGACTGCTGTACATTCCTCTCATACCTCACAGTATTATAGTGTGTGTTTACTGTACATGACTTATGTATCACTCTCAGGTCAGGAAGGCCCTGTTTACACTGTTTCCCCTCCCACTTCTTTTGCTTGATATCTTAGCAAATAGAATCTCATTCCTTTGTGTATTTTTTTTTTTGTGATACCATTTGAAGGAACATTTACTTAGTTACGTCCACTTTGAATAAAATGCTTTGACAATGTCATATGTTTTCGAAGTTTTATTGAATTTGGAATACGGTGTAGGTAGAGGAAATGTTCATTACTCAAGAATTTTATTTTCAATTTAAAGTTATTGTATAAAAACAGGCACCAAATGTTGAACTACAGTAAATATTTACACAACATCCAAAGAATTCAGAAATAACATTTAAAGAAGCAGTCTGTAGCATTAAGTGAGAAATGCAGGAACTCAGAAATGATCACATTATCCTTTATCCTGATCAGATTCAGGGTGGATGACCGTGCTCAGTGGAATCTCAGGATCTGAGCTGGGAATACTCCCTGGATGTGACGCCTGTGCATTTCTGGTTGGAGCAGTTCAGTATAGTACACCCACTAGCAAGTTTGAAGACTGGAGGAAACCAGGGAACGTAGAAATGAGGAAAACGTTCCCAGTTTAACTTTGTTTCAGGATAACCTTGAATCTGTGAGGCAGTAATGCCACTCGTTATCACATCTTTTTACAAATATCTATTTCACACTTAATTCTGGTTCACTGCTTGCGTTGAATGGAGTTATACACAGTGCAGCATTAACCGGTAGTAATTCACAACATATAACTGAGCAAACATCCCATGTAATTTGCTTTTCACACATTATATAGTGCTGTGTTAAAGTGTTTGCCCCTTTCAGATTTCCCCTTTATTGATAACACTCATTTCTTCTCTCCAATACTAAAGACCACATGAAATGCAGTTTTCAAATTCTTGTGAATCATTCATGTTATCCATCTAAAGTGAACACACACCCACATCCACATTAAGGTGCCCGGAGATCAGTTGGGGGTTAGGTGCCTTGCTAAAGGGCACTTCAGCCGTAAAGGAGGCCGAAGGGGATGTACTGCTGGCTTGAATCTGGCTACATGAAGTCGGCTCTCTGCCAAAAACCAGAGAATATCAGGTCAACTGGGCTACGCCACGGGATGATCCGAAGTGTAAGACAAAGTCCACCTCTGAACGGCTGAAAAATTACATTTTAGAAATATTACAAATAAATATAACATTCATTAGAGGAAAACTAGAGGAGATCAGAAAGGGGAAAACTCTTTCATGGCACTGTATTTACAGGTAAAATCTTTAATCTGTATTTATCTGTACACATGTAATTATTTTCAGTATGACCTTTCCTTGGAAGATCTTCTAGAAGAAATTTGCTAATTGTCCCACAACAGTAACAAATGTCTAATTTCAGCGACTGAGTTCTTTTTTTTTTTTTTTTTATAAAAGGTCATGAGGGATCAGTATCTTCGGTTCATCTTCTTGAATTTCTCGTAATGATAATCATCGGTGGCCTTCTCGTTGTTTGGTCTCTTGCGGTAGTTGGGTGGGGATTCTGAGAGGGAGAGCACAGCAAAGTCAGGAGGAACCATGAAATGTAATCTGCTGTTAAACAGCAAATCATTATAGACTGGCACAATAGATACAACTGTATTCTATAAATAACACGAACAGAATCTGAACAAGTACAAACAACCACATGTTTTCCTTTTGTTCATTCTGCATCATCTATCTATAGCAGGGGTCTCAAACTCATTCCACTAAGGGCCACTGTGGCTGCAGGCTTTTGTTTCAACTAAGCAGCAGCCCACCTGACTTGGGTCATTTAATCAACTGATCTGTCTTCAAACACTTGATTGGCCCTTTGTGGTATGAGTTTGAGACCCCTGAGCTATAGTTTCTAAAAAAATAAATAAAAAAATAAATAAATAAAATGTGCTGCTACTCAGCCCTCACAAACTTACCAAAAAAAAAAAAAAAAGTGTGTGTGTGTGTATATATAAAGATATATACACACACACACGTTTGTATGAATATATATATTCAAACAAAAAGTGTAACAAGTTGCTGTATAAAATTGCCACCATCTCAATGGAGCTGGTACACACTGAACTTTTTCCTGTGTATTCATTATTCCCTCCACCCAAAACTTAGGTTAGTTCATCCATCTGTTTTATCTGTTTGTCTTTGTTTCTGTGAACATACACCATCCAACCCACCCCCAAAAGAAACAAAAACACACACACACAAGCTCAATGTACTGGAGAACACTCTATTTCATTTGATTTTGATATACTGTATCAATCCTGCAAGGAAAATATGGCTCTGCATTAAACCCATGCAATTATAGCACACACACTCCGTGCAGTGGGCAGCCACGTTGCAGCATCTGGAGAGTACCTGCTTACCCAAGGGGTGGTGGAGCTCGCCCAAACCCACCCCCTCCATGAAGGACCATATAAGTGATAAAGGAGCACTGCCTCTTCTTGTAGGTTTGTGTAGCGGTCTTCTCTCTGTGAAACAGTGTTTTCTCCAAATGGATTCCTAAGTAAACTGTGTTATTTACCAGGGGACTAAATCTGGGTGCTCAGTTACCTACCTGTGATAAACAATGGTGCATATGCACATGAGGACAAATCTGGATTTGATATGCACACTGCACACTTTTGCACTTACTTTCCGGTGCTGGTTTCTCGGTGTCTCCAACACGCAGCGGACGTGATTTAGGCTCTTCCCGGTGGCGTCTGTGAGGTGCGTTCACATCTTCATGGTAGACTGAAAAGTGAGAAACACTCAATTGTATTAAGATGACAGAGCACAGCAAAACAATTTCACTAATCTCTTTTGAAGAGCTGTGAAAAAAAAAAAAAAGATGTGAATAAACTCAATGTCTGCACTGTTTTTTTTCCTGTATTTTCTCCCCTAATTTTTAGTCATATCCAATTCCCACCCTTCAAGTATTGCTCTCCGTGACATGCAATGTTGCCACCCGCCTCTTTTCAAACAGCTGCGCAGCTTACACACTCAGAGGCCCATGATGACCACGCTGGTGATCATTGTGGGTGACAGAGAAGTGAGCGTATGCCATCCCTCCTTCCGGTGGGAGCTCGTCCAATTAGCTCTCGTGGACCACTGGTCAAGGATGGCCGCGGCATCAACACGGATTCGAACTTGCAATCTCAGGGTTGATAGTCTCAGTGTCTGCAAGGTTAATGCTACAAAAGTAGGGTGAGTGTCTGTGAGAGCTATTGGTCCTAAACAATGGCTAATACTCACAGCGATTATGCTGAACGTAGTTCACAGCGATGTTGGTGGGAACAAATGAGGTACCGCTGTCTTTCTTCTTATTCCTCTGCTCAGCAAGCAGCTTTGCTTTGGCCTCCTCTGTAGTGATTATATTCTTTATCTTGGCACTGCACAGAACACAAAACAGTTTAAGATGCACACACTATACACCTATATACTGATTATTGAAGGAGACATCAAAGAACAGACCACAAAAAGCAGAACTCAGGAAACAACACTGGAGGAAAGACCACTTTCAGCTTCCAAACGCATATTTTTGCTCCTGCCCCTCGGGAGTTATAGGAATGTGTTCCGTCCGTCCAACTGTCTGTCACATTTTAGCTTCCGGATATTTACTTGCCGCACGCTGAAGCTGGGGCCTTCAAACTTGGTATGCTGGCTCACTACTGAGTGCTAGAATGAGTTTGTGTGTGAGTGACCTTGACCTACTTTAAGGCCACAGAGGAAAAATTGTAAATTAGGTTTCCAGACATTTACCTGCCGCGCGCTGAAGCTGGGGCTTTTAAACTTTCTATGCTTGTTCTGTATTAGCATATTATGAAATGGTACTTTCGGCGGGAGCGTCTGGACCCCTGTTGTCTATTTTTCTGATTAGATTTAATTCACTAAATAAGCAAAGCATTTTGTGCCCCGCCTGCAAATCTGCCATGCTTTATGTTTCAGGCCAGTCATGTTGGGTCATCAGGACAAGTCAGTAAGTGTTTGTGTGTGAGAGAGAGAGAGAGAGAGAGAGAGAGGGAGAGAGAGAGAGAAAGAGAGAGAGAGAGAGTTGCAGACGGATGGAAAATCACCCAATTGCATTGTTTTTTGTCCTTTTTCTAAAGATTTGCTTTTAGGCTCCATCTCATGCCCCGTGCTCCCTATACACTTCTGTAGAATGGCACTAAAGAAATGTAGTGCTTTGGAAACAAATTTTTTTATCCATGTTCATTTGCTTTGATGGATACATTCATTGAAAAATTGGTTCATTTAAATAAATTAAAGTTGCACTCACTTTTGATCATATTAACATGTAAAGTGCACCATGTCAAAATAGCACAGTACCCATAACCTAAATATTTTTTCATATATTAATTCAACATGACTCAGTGTACCCCCCACCCTAATTAGGATTAAGCGGCTTAGAAAATGAATGAATGAACGAATAATTCAACATGACAGGAAAAGCTGCATTTGTACTTACTCGATTCCTAGATCCACTTCTGGGATGCCGCTAAGCATCTGATTGGACAACATTTCTTCTGTCTTTTTTGCAGAATTGACGCGGATGTTCTCGGGTAGTTCATACAGAAGATCTTCAGCATTCTTGATCTTCACCTTCTGCTCCTCTGCCTCCAAAACACCCTTCTTCTTTTTCAGCTCAGTGTCAATGTACTTCATCCTGAAAGGAGAAAAAAAACAGATAAATGACATGTTATACAATTCATGTTTTTGTTTTATTTTTTAATGTTATGTTTGCTATGGTATGATTTTGTGGACATACATGTCTGCATCTTCATCTCTTCTGTTTGTCTCAGCAGAGAAAGCAGTTCCCAAGTTCAGATCATCCTCAGTACTGGAATGGAAAGGGGGGGGTTGCAACTTTGGTTATTATTTTTTTTTTTAATTTCTCTCGTGTATATATATATATATATATATATATATATATATGTGTGTGTGTGTGTGTGTGTGTGTGTGTGTGTGTGTGTG
>JAOUQZ010000029.1:8032829-8050428 GCA_028564935.1 Neosilurus hyrtlii | reverse complement strand
TGTGTGTGTGTGTGTGTGTGTGTGTGTGTGTGTGTGTGTGTGTGTGTGTGTGTGTGTGTGTGTGTGTGTATGGATGTACAAACGTGTCACAAACACACACACGCCCACTAAAACAGAACCTATGGACACTGACTTATCTGTGGTTCTGTCTTTCACTTTCTTCATATCCACAATGCCTCCTGTCTTGAGTTTAAATGGATCATCCTGAAATATAAAGAGAAAGAACACAACAGTACGATTTACAACAAACCACCTTAAAGACAGAACTGTACCCTCTTCAATCATGGAGCCTACCTCTATTTCTGCTTCCAGCGGTAGCTTCTCTCCCACAAGTAATGAAGCTAAACTGAGAAGAACATTCAAGAAAGAAAAAAATCATTAATTATTCAGCCACTGTTCCGGTACCTAAAATAAAAAGAATTACAAGAGACAGCGATACACCACAATTTTATTTTTCCTGTAAAAAAATTACTCAGCTGGACTGCGCTCATGTATGTTTGAGATCAATTACATTTCACTCCGATCATTTGTTAATGCATATATTAATATAAACTTGGGATTTCATTTGCTGCTGAAGCTAACATCAATCCCAATTTACACAGCAAGTGAGAATGAGGCATGAGTGACTCTCATTCCATTTCTGAATTGTGATTTTCAACATTTGAGGATACAGCAGTAGCTCATCTTTTTACCCTGACATCCTCATTGCTCTAGAATAGGGGAAATCTGGACTCATCAGATCACAGGACATTTTTCTTTTGCTCCAGAGTTCAATGTTTATTCTCCCAAAAATACCTGAAGCATCTTACTATGATTATTCCCACCAACAAGTGGGTTTCTTAAGGTCACACAGCTGTTTAGTACCAATCCTATGAGTTCTCATCACACTGTGTGAGTGGAAACGCTCATGATTCCACTGCACCAAGTGTTTACATGACCTCCAATCTCGAGATTTTTTTCTCCAGGCACGTTTCCTGCATGAGCTTAAAGTTCTGCGTGTTCCTTCCAGGTTTTAATAATGTGTTGAACAGTTCACATTACAGTTTTAGCAATTTTGGCAATTTCTTTTGTAGTTTTCTTAGCTTGATGCGGGACCCTTCTGAAACAAACATACATTTCTCATGACCCCAGGATACGTCTTCCATCATGGTGAAGGTACTCACTGCATCAATTACAGTTAAAGAGCATGTCACCAGCTGGAATATATTAATTACGGCAGTAATTATCCAATCAAAGGCCTATTTGTTCTTTTATATCCAGGTGATGACTTTTTTGTCAGGACATTGTAGACTCTCATACAGTCTGCAGTAAAGACGGGAGTCATACATTTGACTAAAAATGACCCTGAAATCCTGAGAAATAAGCAGCACAGATAAGGCGGAGGGGAATCTTAGTTTCTCATCTGAACTTTTTAAAAACCTAAATGCGGCGTAATTTTTTTAAATCCAGTTCTTTCTTCTTGTTTAGAAGTTTCATTGGCTCAGAAAACTTCATTAACCCAACATTAATAAACACAACATTTTATTAAAAACAAAATCTACCACGTGACTGACACACAACCATTTCTGTCAGACCTGCTGCTTTCTGGCTGAACCAATGAGATGAGGGACTGAACTCTCACAGCTTCAGGGTTCCTGTTATGGGTAATCAATCAACACCTTCTGACCAATCAGAGTCGACCATTCCACTGTGCTGTGGTATAAAGTTACAGTACATCTCTCTCACCTCACACCCTTCTGTCTCCTCCGTAAACTTTGTAGCTCTTTTGCTTCATCAAGTTTAGCCCTGTGGACAAAGGTACATAAAATATAAAACTCAACAGTACTAAGAAACAGCACACAGCTGTGAAATGTTTATAGATAGACGACGAATAACAAATCTGCTCGGGTTTTGTTTGTAGCAACAGGAATACGGTTAGCTAACGTTCTAAGATCGACTGGTACCTGATTATTTACCTGACTTCGGCAGTTACGTCATCAGATTCCTCTTCATCAGAAGAATCCTCTTTCCTTCTCCTGAAATTTTTACCCGCCGGCATTATCAGAGTTTACTGCGTATTGTAATTTAATGTAAATATCTCACTGCGTGTAACATACAAGTGTTCTGGGGAACACTTCTTCTCGCTACATGACGCGGACATCCAGTGTTACTGCTTATTACCGCCACCTACTGGACAGGAGGATGCACTGCTCTCTATTATCATCACAGACGCTGAAAAGTAGACCAACCAATGAGCGCTCAGTATACTGTAGCATACTGATGCTCGGTCGGCGCCATCTTGGGACCTTACAAAATGTAAACAAACCTACATACGAAGCAGAGGTTACTCCAGGCGATTGGGGAGGACCACAATTTTCTGCTCGATTTATATATTTAATACAGTTAGATTTTTTTTTTGGTAAAAATTTCATCTGGATATAATACCAGTTTTCAATAACATATGAAATTGACTTTGATCGGTCCAGTAGTTTCCGAAATATAAAGGTACATAGAAAAGTCATTAGGTAATTATTATCTCCTAATTAGTGATGATGATTGATGACAAAAGTCAGAACAATAATCTACATCCATATGCCAATAACGTGAAATTCACTTTGATCGGCCCGACATTATTCGCCCTATTAACGTCCGAAAAGTAAAGTGGAATAATAATAACACGTTGATACAAAGAACCGGTAAAAGAACAACAATCTACGGAATCATCCGCACACTTGTGTTGGTTGTTTTTATTGCTTATTTGTGTATTATGGCTTGTTGTGTATAACTAATAAATACTTAGCAGGTTTTTAGTCTGTCGTACTGAAGCTACACCGTAATTATAACTACATACACACAATATTTTATTTTTAAAGTTGGATTAATTCAAGCTTCGTAGTAAAGGAATTTTTAGTACGTAGATCTACAGGATTAAGCCCTTAGGATTAAAGGAGAACTAGCTCATATATATGTGGAATAAACACCTTAAGTTGGGCCCCTAATAGTTTGTAATGGTTATAGGTGTATCCAAATTTGGTTTGCTAGTCCAAAAAGCAGCTTGGCATATACCGCGTAGGCCTACATTATACTGTATATAGATAACTAAATACACAGGCAGGTATTGTTTTACCTATTACTACAGCACTGTGTGCGGAGAGTCAGCAGGGACCTCGTTATAAGTCACTGGTGGCAGCTTTTCCTAAATGTACATCATACATGTATAAAAATTGTACATATGTAACAGATTTAATTTATAGTTTATACAGATATAAGCCAAAGCACGTTGAACTCCAGAATTTTATTTATAATTTATTTATTTGTTTGTTTATTCATTCATTCATTCATTCGTTCTTTTATTTATTTATAAAATATATATACACTTTTCAATCAGTTGTTCATTGAAACTTATAGAAACATTTTATATTTTGTTAATACACAAAAACCACTAAGTGAGAAACATCAGTTGGCATTTTACATTCACAAAGTGTGCCTGCAGTGATATGTGTTATATTTTATCTATTGATTTATCTATTTATCTACTGCTAGTATATACTTTATCGATACAGTTTCTGTCTTTTACAGTGATAGTAACTTTTCAGTGTCCAACAACAAATGATTAGTATATTAATGTGTGTTCTATATATACACACACCTGTATATAGACATTAAATATACCTAGCATTGCACCAATTGTGTGTGTGTGTGTATATATATATATTCAGATAGGTTCAGAGAGTAATTAAGTAAAGTTTCATTTAGACATTTATGAAATCATGAAAATTTTGTAAAAAGAAAAAAAAAAAAACAGGGACACTGTATATATGAATATTATTTGCCACTCGACTTGTAAGGTCCCAAGATAGTGCCTGTCGAGCATCGCCGAAATTCACTTGTTGCATGGACTACCTTATAAGTGATCTACGAACACAGCTGTAGGACATCATAGGGCATCACACACGCCCAGAAAATGGAAACACCAGGACAGATGTCAATGACGCCATTTTTCAGGTGAGGTGCATGCGGCCCACAACTGACCTAGGAACTTTTTTTCATAGTCCTGTTGTATACCTGATGTGTGAGGCATGTGATAAGGGCTATAAATTGATAATCTTATATGATGTGGACTTCCCATGAATGAGTTCTTACTGTAAAAAATGCACAAATAACAATCGACCAGTCTGGAGGAGCACTGTAGTATAATCTACTTACTCACTCAGTTGCCAAACTGCTTATTCCTTTTTACATTTATGGCTTTTGTCAGACACCTTTCTATACTGAGGCCGACTTACATCTTTTATCCAATTTGTAGAACTGAGCAGATGAGGGTTAAGGACCTTGCTCAAGGGCCCAAAAGTGGCATATTGTGGTTTGAACCCATAACCTTTGGATCAGTAAACCAGAGTCAACCATTGAACCACCACTGGCCTTCTAGGAACCACCACAGATTCCGTTTATAGTCTCGGGGAGGCTTGAGCCTATCTCAGCTGACACTTGGCGAAGGCGGGGTACACCCTGATCAGCTCACCAGACTATCACAGGGCCAACACAAACAACCATTTACACTCACACTTAGGGACAGTTTAGAACAGCCAATAAGCCTAATCAGCATGTCTTTGGACTGTGGGAGGAAACCAGAGTACTTGGAGAAAACCCACACAAGCACAAGGAGAACATGCAAACTCCACACTCCAAAATAAATGCCCTAATCATGCTTGGGACTTGAACCTGGGAGCCTGGGACCTCCTTGCTATGAGGAGGATATGCTAACCATTACGCCACCATGCCGCTCTGGTATGAGCCTGACACCATGAGGCTCCCCTAGGTGTGAATTGTTGTGTGTGTGTGTGTTGATGGTGCAGTGAACTGTTCAGGGTGTACCCTCCTTCACCCAGACTCAGCTGCGATAGGCTCCATCCTCCCCGCCCCCCTGCGGCTCGGCGAATGAGAGAGTGAGAGTGTATTGAGTTGTCTGTCCAGAGCATGACGTGGATTTCGTAAAGACCTGGCAACCCGGCGCATCACCAGCGCTTTGAGTGCTAGTCTGTTTGTGTTGGTTAGCTTAGCGTGCTAATGCTACAGGAGGATAAAGAGAATTTGTTTCATTTTGGCCTAAAATGAACATTTTTGACTATTTTCTCTGGACCTGCTGGTGAGGTGGGTTTTAACTGTTTATTTCGCCGGACAGGAAACAATAATGTGAACAATAATTGTGTATAATTCCCTTTAAACTTGAGTGTTTGTGGACAGTGGCCTCCGCAGCACATCTAGAGGTTTAAATCATTCTGAGGTGTTGATGTAATAGTCACTCCAGCTGTGAGCTAGTAAAGAATTTCCAGTGTTTGTGCATATCTCTGGTTCTTATGCAGCAGGACTGAGGATAAATAGCGAGCTGTCCTGTAGTCCTGACAGATGTTTATGTGCTGTCATTGTGATGAAACAGCAGTAATGATGTCGAAGGAGCAGGTTTTTATCACAGGATCATTATTACAGCACTGCTAGCAAACTTTCCTTATTAACACTGTAATAATCACATTATAGCACGTGTTAATAAAAATCCCAGCATGTTTACCTCCTGTCTGATGTAACACTGAGGACATGATTGTCTTGTTTTTGTTCATCTAAGAAATATTCAGTCATAGCACAGTGAACATTTCATCATTCTGTAATGAAATGATATCAGGGAGATCTGAACAGGGTTATTTATAAAGCAGAACAGAGCACTTAGTCATCAGTTCAATCATCAGTGGGATTGATATGTGTTTTATTAAGTGTTTTCAATTTATACGTTTTTAAGGATTGTTATTTAAGTTGAACTTATTTATATTACTTCAGATTTTATTATGGGGTCGCACAGTGGTTAGCACACAGAAGGAAGGCCTGGGTTCAGTTCCCGGACTCGGGCGTTTCTGTGTGGAGTTGCTAAGCACTATGCCACCGTGCCACCTCCACCACAATACGGAGCAAATTAATATGTAATACCTGATCATAACAGGGCGGCACGGTGGCGTAAAGGTTAGCACATCCTTCTCACAGCAAGGAGATCTGTTCAAGTCCCAGGAACGATTCGGGCATTTATTTTGGACTGTGGAGTTTCACAGTCCAAAAACATGCACAGTAGGCTAGCTGGCTGTTCCAGATTGCCCCTAGGTGTGAGAGTGAGTGTGAACGGTTTGTGTGTTGGCCCTGCGATGGCCTGGCGAGCTGTCCAGGTGCACCCCGCCCTCGCGCAGAGATGGCTGAGATTGGTGCCAGCCTCCCCCGGGACCCTAATTAGGATTAAGCAGCCTAGAAAATGAATGGATGAATATATTATTATGCATACTTCATAAAGGGATGTTGTGTGTTTATTTATTTATTTGTAGAGACACTCAGGATACAAACATTTCATGCAAAATCATTTCTTTATTATTGAAGCCGCTGTCACAGACATCTCACAACAGGACAGTTGAGGGTTGTCATACGACATTCACCTATTGTGCGATGGAAAATGCCATCGTGAAGTTTTGAACATGATTTTTTTTTCTGTCTCATAGAACATTCTTGATATCATTTCCTTGGTCATTTGTGTGATTGCTCTACAATGTACAAACAGTCTACGACTGTGCTATGATGGACCTACAAATTTTATATTCTTATTGGTTCATCTGTGGCTCTCTCAAGTGATTGACTGGGATGTTAAACCCACAGGAATTTTATACACGCACATGTATCATATGACATTTTCCCGACAGTGTTAGGTTAAGTTGTATGGTGGTGGGATGTCGACTGAGTATCACAGGAATAACGTCCTAGGGTTTGTTTGGTTTTTTTTTTAAATCTTGTAACAGCCATATCACTTTCATATAAACATAATACAATTTAACTTACAGGCCTGATCTATTTTTCTCATGTCAGACATACAAAAATTGCAGGTGGTTTGGGAAGGATGCTTTAATAAAAACGACATTCAGAATAAAATCTGACAGAAATTCAAGAATTGGGACTGTAATATAATATCTAATATTTGAATAAAGCATCTAATATTATAATGTAGATATAATTATTAACACTAATGTAAAGATATAAGAATGAACATTGAAAAGGCTTTCTGGATTTGCTGTTATTCATTCATTCATTTTCTAAGCCGCTTAATCCTAATTGGGGTCGCGGGGAGCCTGGTGTCCATCTCAGCCAACTCTGGGTGAGGGCAGGGTACACCCTGGATAGCTCGCCAGGCCATCGCAGGGCCAACACTCACACAACCGTTCACAGTCACACCTAGGGGCAATTTGGAACAGCCAATTAGCCCACTGTACATGTATTTTTTTTTGGACTGCCCACACAAACACAGGGAGAACATGCAAACTCCACACAGAAACAATTGAGCTGGGAATCAAACCCAGGACCTTCTTGCTGTGAGGCGAACATGCTAACCACTACGTCAATGTGCCGCACGATTTGCTATTATGTTCAACAAAAAATTCTTAAGTGGGTGATTTTGGCATCATCGAGTGGATCAAATAATGTCGGGTGGGAAATGATTTTCGTATCATTAGAGGGCTTCCAGGCTGATGATCTGCTGTGAGAGATAGAGAATGGAAACATGATCATGTATAATAACTATGTTAACGTGCTGAAAATAAATAAATACATTTTAACCATTTATTAAAAACATAACATGCAAGCACCAGGAAGTGTGTGGCCCCAGGTTACTCAGGGTTCTCTGGTTTCCTCCCACTTAAGATATTTGGAACGAATACTCCACATCACAGCTGTCAAACTCAAGGCCCACGCACCAAATTTGGCCTTCCAACTCCTTTTATGTGGCCCATGAGGGCTTTTAAAGTATATGATTTTCACCCGTTCTTTGCATTAAGTATTACCATGAAATGTAATTCATCATCCATCCACTAGGTGGACCCAACCTATTTCAAGTAAACAACTAGTCATTCATGACTCAGGAAAGATAGCTTGCTAGCTTATCAGTGTCAAGCATCGTCAAAAAAGGAAAGCGCATAAAGGAAAAGAGGACAAATACGTAAACAAATAATATGGCTGTGCAGATTTCATGGTTGCCCTTTTTAAATAGATGTTGAGTGATTATTCAGCCTCATACTTTACCGAGATGTATTGATTTGCAGTGACTCCATTTTTTTAAATTTACACTTTCATATTTTACATGTAATATAACATTCAATTCAAATCTTGAGTAAAAGGCTATCCTGCTGTCCATCATAACATCAGGAAGTATTTTTCTGTAATAAACAGCCCTGGATGTGTCCCTTATTTACCTGAGCTCTTGTTGTCCATTATTACCGATAACTGATATTCTTATTGGGTATCGTGATTAGTACTGTCGCCTCACGACTAAAAGGTTCTGGGTTCAAATCTCTGCCCAGGACCTTTCTGTGTGGAGTTTCCCTGTTCGTTCTATGCTTATGTGGGTTTCTTCTGGGTACTCCAGTTTTCAGACAGTCCAAAGACATGCACGTGGGGTCTACTGGCTACTCTAAATTTCCCATAGGTGCGATTGTGAGGGTTAATCATCGTCTGTGTCTGTGTTAGCCCTACAGTAGACCTGAGATCTCTTCAGGAACTACCCTGCCGTGCGGATAATGAATGGATGGGTGATAGTCCCATTCTTATGCACTGGTTATCTATGATTACTTGTGTGTTGAAACACACACCAGCAATCAAATACTTTATTAAATAAGAGTACTCAGAGAGCGCAACCCTCTGCCAAGCCCAGCAATCACCCATATAAACCAAAATCTCACACTATTAAAAAATCCTTTCAAATTTTCCACACACAATATTGTGTTTCCACAAACACGTAGAGCGGAGCGTATCAGCCCATTGTTTTATCACATTAATTTTAAATGTAGGTTCTGGCTTGTTGTCACTGTCCTCACTTTCGCTTTACTCTCCCGTCACTGAAGCCACTATCTGTTCGTCGGAATTATTTTGTGCTCCTCTGTTACTTCATTTTCATCCATCCACTCAGATGGGAACGGGCCGGACAGGAGGGAAGTTGGAAAATCTTGACCGACCCGGACTTCCATCATCGATTTCCGGACTTGTCCGAGCATTTTTCTGGCAATACCAAATAATGTCCGGCGCCACATTATGTACAAGAAATCCGGGAAATAGGGGTACGGGAAATTGAGGGTGAAGTGTATATAAACACGAATATAAATATGCCTATTGCGGACATTTTGATACCAAAATCATGATTGTAGCTATTATAGGTCTTGAGATACAGTATGTACATAACTCTAAACTTCTATGTGTGATGACAATAAATTAGTTTATCAGTCTTGAGTTGGAAAATACAGATTTTCTGCTTTTACGACAGTAAGATTTACAGCCATATTTAGTGAGCTGTTGGTAACTCTTGGCTATTGGCTAGAAGACCTGCCATTTCCTCACCAACCTTCTGCCATCTGCAGTCTGCAGGGTCCTCTGACATTGAGTCGCCTGGGCCCACACACAACCAGCCTGGTAGGCAGCACACCTGGTGTGTTGGAGCAGAGCTGCTCTGGTTGGTGGGATTGACTCAAGGCCTCTGCTTTCTGGCGAACATGTCAAGCCTGGTCTCATCCACACTAGCAGCAGTGCTGGATCTGTCATACATTAGGATCCACTGTGGGAGGGTAAATACTCAGTTTGGAGAATACAGCCGAGGCCTCTGGACATATGTCCCATGGCTGCCAAGCAGTTTTCTTTCATTTGTTGCGGAAGGCTGACACGGTGTCACACCCTGTAAAGGCATGAAAGGAAAGCATGCCTTTGACCTTCTCCTGGCCAACATAGTGAAGTAGGTCATTCACAATGATCCAGTGCAGGATCTGACCTTGTCCAAATGCAACCCACAGCTGCTTCAGCTGACACTGAACCCCATGCTGAGTTACACAGCAGTGATGTCACCATGTTGTGTGCTGACATTCACTCTATTGCATCTGTAAGCTTTTATTAATGCCTATCTTCTGAACTGCAATGGCCCCATTGGATTCATAGCCGAAAAACATATGTGCACACCAAAAATTAATGTTACCTAGTTGCTAAGATATGATTACTTCAAGTTAATGGCAGCCATCTTGGATGCCATCTTGGTTTTAGAATTTTGTGTTATAACCATAATGAAAAAATGACTCAAAATAAAATAGGTTATGAAAATAACATTTTCATATCACAAATAACAACAATGAATGGTACAAATTATTCGCTTTCTGTAGTGTAGTATATCTCAAGAACGTACGAGATACAGACATGCATTTGATACCGAGATGTCCACAATACCCCACTTTATATTCAACGTTGATACATTTATGGGGCTTTATTTGTTTGTTTATTTATTTATTTGTGTATTTCGAGTTATGAAGGAAAAACCCAATTTTTGGGCAGACATCTTGGTTTTTGGGGTCGCCTTCTTGGATTTTTGCATGGCCAGTGGTATTTTTGAAAAGAGTTTGAAGAGTACATGTACCAAATTTCATGCTTTTATCACTATTTGAATGATTCTTGCTCAATTTCAATTATCTGCTGCACTATAGATGAGGTTTCTGTACATGGATGTTTTTCATGGAGAGTTTCTTTAAAGTTTCTTTATTCTCTGAAGTCACCCTACAACACATCAATTGTATGTACTGTTTACAGTATTGGTAAATACAACGTAATAATTTGTTCTTCTTCTCTTTATTTTAATGTCTTGTTTTTTTGATTGAGGCAACAGAGCCAAAACATGACAGACTGTGTAGACCTTTGTCCTCACCTGGGCTCTGTCGGTGAAGTGACCAAGGACGAACTTCTGCAAAAAGCAAAGGTAAATCTTTAAAGCCGATGCAGCTATTATTTAATCATTTCCAGGTATTCGTAATGATTGAACTGACACACTGCAGATAGGTCACAGAAATGCCTGTACATACAAGATGAATTTGACTTTTATTTGCCTAAAATATTTTAACACTTAATTTTCCTTCACCTTTAGGGCACCTGTCAATCATGTGGGGTAGGTGGTCCCAACCTCTGGGCATGTCTTCAGGTGAGAAGGAGATGATAAATAAAAAAAAGTACAGACTGTATATAGTAATAGTGAGAAATGAAAATGTCATTTTGGTTAAAAAAAGTTTAGTCTAAGCACCTCTAGTTTAAGAAAGCATGAATATGTTCCACCAAAACGTTTTCATTCATTCAGTCATTTTCTAAGTTGCTTAATCAAGCGCAAGGGCGGGGTACACCCTGAACAGCTTGCCAGACCATTGCAGGGCCAGCACACACAATCATTCACACTCACACTCATACCTAGGGGTGATTTGGAACAGCCAGTTAGCCTACTGGGCATGTTTTTGTACTGTGGGAAGAAACTGGGGTACCCTGAGGAAACCTACGCAGGCATGGGGAGAACATGCAATCTCCACACAGAAACACCCACACCCTGCAATTGAACCCAGGCTTTCGTGCTAACCACTGTGCCACCACAAAAACATTTTATTATTATCATTATTTTAATTTATTTTGTTATTATTAAGATTTTTTAAAAACATTTTATGGTTTTCTTTATTTTGCTTTATTTTCTGCTAGTAGGAACATTATGTTTTCGGTTTGTCCCCCTCCATCTGTCTGAGATTCTATTAAGCATGATATCTCAACGACTGGTGGAATGTGGGATTTAAACGAAATTATTGTAATCAGAAGAGGATCTGATTAGATTATAGAATCGATCCAAACAGGTCACAGCATTTTTTAAATAGTTTTTCAGTGATGGGTTTCTCTCTGTAATTTAATATTGGCCAATTAGTACCCACCGTATGACGGCTCTGATCCTGCGAGGCCAAATGCATCGTTTCGAACTGGTGCTCATGCTGTGCCATGGGCTGGTGTCACACACATAAGGATGAGCTCTTAAAACACCCATGACTGGCAAGTGTCACTGTGATTGACGTGGGAAAGAGTGAATGCAGTTATTCCTGGCTTGAGAGTACTTTCCTCTCTTGAGCGGTTTTTATATAGGACCCCTGGGCAGTGCCTGAAAAATCAGGTCCAGAGTTGCCCATTCACATGTCGTACAGTGTCAGAATCTCCGTGTCAGATGCATTCTCGCATGCTTGAAATATTCCTTTTAGGTGAAGGGTGGGGCTGCGTAGAGCAGGCAGGAAGTGGGATGTGACACAGTCAGCCATTCATTCATGTGTTGCATTGCTTAATCCAACCAGAGCCACGGGAAGGCTAGAACCTGTTTCAGCCAACTCTGGGAAAAGGTGGGCTATACCCTGAACAGTTCGCAAGTCCACTGCAGGGCCACACACACACACACACACACACACACACACACACACACACACACACACACATACAATTTCTAAATGAAATGTGGGAGGAAACCAGTACCTAGAGGACCTGATGTTTGTGTTCTTCCACTTCCGCATTATTTGCATGATGTAATAAATAAACCCAAACCAAGGGTGAAATGAGGTTAATAAATAGTTCTCACTTCTTCAGTGTGACTGTCCCTACGTGGGCTGCGGAGAGTCGCACTCAGACCACAGCACCACACACGCACAGGTAACTCCTGAATGTCACACACAGCCTCACCTCCATCCATGGACTATGATATCATCTTCCAGTGTCTCTTCTATTTAACCGGTCACCTGTGTAACTTCACTTTTGTCCCCAGGCGAAGAATCACAATCTGACCGTGAATCTGACCACGTTCAGGGTGTGGTGTTATGTGTGTGAGAGAGAGGTGTTTCTGGAAGAGAGGCCTGTAAGCCCAGTGACAGCAACTCAACGCTACAAACCTCTGGAACAGGTATTCTTATACTGTATCACCTGTCCTCATCTAAACTTCACTCCTGAACTTCAAGATCTTGTGCATAACACTGCATTCGATAAAAGGGAAATACTTCAGCCATGGAGCAACGTCCAAGGAGTTGTTTTTTAAATCAGGTGTTTAAACATGAGTGATGGGTTTAAAACATGAGGTGTGTTCATAAAATCCCAAGACTGTTCCTGTTCCATGTGTAATAAGAGCAAGCAGTAACCTTTGTGAAGCGGTTCCATGTATTTTTATGACAACACCTGTTGTGCATATCCTACGATTCTGGGCAGTGTTCATCCTTTTCCGATGATACACACACATACACACACGAATACACACATACACAAAACAAAGCAGCATGTTTCTTTTTGTTGTTGTTTTTTTAAATACATGTAAACCATGAATTAGTCTATAAGTCAAAGCAGAGAACTACAGACAAAAGAGTGGCGATTATGTGCTAGTACAGTCTGCAATCGCCGTTAAAAAAACAACACACAATAAAAACAAAGCATCAAAGTTGTGCTCATGAAGCATTTCAAGGATCTCTGTTGCTGATTTTATGAATTCGTCACAGACTTTGACGTTTATTCTCCACTTATAATAAATAGTCCATAGTAAAATCTCAAATGCACAAGTGTATGTTGTCATCAAAATGTATGTAACACAGGATTCGACGTCTCACGGGATACAGACCACAGACCCTACTTTTAACTCCTGCTGCACACACACATTATCGTAGCACTCAGTTCATTCACCACAGGAACAGTCTTAATACATTCTGATCGTATTTTCTTATTATTTTCTCATTAGCTTATCAGGGCCTTCTCACACTGAGTGCATTTTTCTCATGTGATTATTTTGCATGTCACTTTTTTCGAACGACTCTCACATAAGAATGTGCAAAACATTCAATTTTTTTTGTTGTTATTGTTTTCACCATTTTACCTGTGGACGGAAAGAATTCAACCAATCAGAATGTTGCATGCAACATCACACTTTAGTATGACAGCTGACAGAAGATAGCAGAGACTCGGATATGTTTTGTGTCTCAGTATCTGGCACGATTTATTATGGGCAACAAATATTATAAAGACAAAGATTTTAAAAAGTGACTGGCAGACATCCTGAAACAGATACGAACACGGCTGTGATCGAGTTTCAACTCCTAGATTTAGCAGTGAAACTTCCTGTGTTCTCGCTTCCCTCAGTACAGCATGTACCCAAAAATTTTCTCTTTTTTTCTTTTATCACATAAAAGAGTAAGCATCAGGTCATTATTATCTGATGATTCCATTAGTGCTTAGTTTAATGAATGCTGTCATGATTGCATCACGTTCAGTGTAAATTTTAATGTGTTAAATTCGTTGAGTTTTTTCACACTTCACTTTCACATTCTTTATTTGCGTCACGCTGTATTTGAAAAGGCCTTCAGTCAGGAAAGTTGGGAAGGAATTCTGGGGATTGGACTAACAGTGGGAGCCCTGACTCGACTTAAAAGGATATCAGAGCTACCTCTTATTTATTAGTATATATGTATGTTTTTTTTTTTGTTTTTTTTTTTAAATTGACAGATTTGTAGTGGAAATCACACTGAACTTATTCTAGCAAAAATGTTTGTTTTCCCCAGGATCCTCCTTCCCACAACGCATGTCAACCATTAAAAGCAGTGCCGATTGCTGTAGCAGATGATGAAGGTTCAGAGTCTGAAGAAGATGAGTTTAAGCCCAGAGGTAAATAAAGAAATTAACTCCATCGTTTTAAAGCATATAGAATGCCAGAGGTACATGTACATACTGTATATGGGTAAAATTTTTGGATGTCTGACTGTCACACCCGTATGTTCTTCTTAAGGATCTCATTCTTGATGAATTCCCTCTTTTTTTGTTCATAACCTGCACTCTTTTGGGAGGTTTTCCTCTTTGGTGCATGTCTGTGAGGATTTGTTCATTCAGCCACAAAAGTCCTAGTGAAATAAGAATCTGACTGGGTGCATTTGGCCTTCCAGCTGATCACAAAGCTTGATGAGTTCTTTCTGTAGGGCTGCAGACTGGACACATGAGATTTTTTATGACGACCTTAGAAAACCAAGTGTTCATGGATTTTATACTGGAACACCTATGGAACCTTTATTTTCAGTAAAGGGAAAGTGTACATGTAGAGCATACAAAGACCTCTGACCATATAGTGTCTCTCTTTCATTTAGCTTCATTCAGTTGTAATCCATCCACTATCAAAATACTTTAATCCGTCTTATCTAATCTATCCGCCATCTTATATTCCAGCCAACTCTGGGCGAGGGCTAGGTACACACTCGACAGCTTGCCAGGCCATTGCAGGACCAGCGCACATACAACCATTCACACACACTCACACCTAGGGCGATTTCGAACAGCCAGTTAGCCTACTGGGCATGTTTTTGGTTTGGGGGAGGAAACCAGAGTACCTGGAGGAAGCCCATGCAAGCACGGGAGAACATGCAAACGTCACAGAGAAGCGCCCCAAGCCGGGAATCAACCCCGGGACTCTTCTTGCTGTGAGGCACATATTCCACCTCTGATATTTTGTTTTGAGTCTTATTCTTGTCAACCACTTGGTCGTTTTTCACTGTTTTGCTTCTCATTTGCATAAAACTAAACGTTGGTCAGTCTCATCGTGACTCCCCTGCCCCCACTTTGCTAAGACAGTGGTTAAAAAATGAATGACTTCCAGCTAATGTGTCATGATGTCACTTTTGTTGTGAGTCTGTGAGTATCTGAGTTGGTAGAATGTTAACTAAAGTTTTGTGTAGCTATGAGAGGTATGAGAACTTTTTCACTTGTGCATTTTAAACTTAGTTTTTTCGCTTTTTCAGTTCAGGTGTTTAACACTTAACAATAGACATTGTCACAAAACAGCTTTACCGGAATCTGTATATGGATTTGCATTCCTAATGAGCAAGCCAGATGTGACAGTGGTAAAATAAAAACATCCTAAGCCAACATGAGGGTGAAGCTTAAAAGCAAACTCATCCACTCCGTGGGTGACACCCAACAGAGGGATTATAATTCATTACTGCTCTAAAATTTTATACTATCATACAAAGTACATAGAAAGGATGTAAAAATATAATATATATAAAATATAGCAATTTAGGAACTGCCTAAAAGCGGATCCTCTCATATCTCTTTTGATAGGTGTCCAAGGCTGGGGTAATAAGAGTAGCATGACTTCTTTAAGGGCTGAATCAACCTCAGCCCTGGAGGAAATAAATAAATAATTTTCACTTGTGCGTCCCAAAGATGGTCTGAAGGGAAAGAAGGAAAGATTAATGCGAGTTTTCTTTTCAGCACCTTTTGTATCACCTATATTGTTTGTTATTCCTGTCAATGTTTGGTGCTGTTTTTATCGGCAAAAGTTTGTCCACCTACTGGAGATAGACAACCTGTTTTTTATTTTGCACGAGTCTGAGTGGTGATGTATGAGCCCCTATGTTTTGGGTTTCGGTTTCTTATTAATAAAAAATCAGTTTTTTATTGGTGACCTGGAAGACTTATTGAGTTTGGCTCTGCCTAGCAGCCCTGCTACAAAGTATATTGAAATGATGTTCAGTATAAGTATTGTTAATAAGATTTCTGGGATACAAAGATACAAATATCCACATGAGGAGGACTTCTACTGATGGAAGGTTGGGATTTGGGTTGAAATGGTTCGTGCCAAGTGCGAACGTTTCAGGGGTCCATGTTTGGGTATTTATTTATTCCGCCTCCTTTTTTTCAGGCCTCACAGGAATGAAGAACATTGGAAATTCATGTTACATGAACGCAGCATTACAAGCGCTCTCAAACTGGTGGGTACAATATTTCTGTATCCTTATTAGTGATGTGAGGAGTGTGGATGGAGTGCTTATCAGTTATTGCAAACATCGTTTGTTTGTTTGTTTTGTGTGTATGTTTTTGCACTGATTTTTGATTCTGTCTCTTTACCAGTCCTCCCCTGACTCAGTTTTTCCTGGACTGCAGTGGGCTGGTCCGTACAGATAAGAAACCTGCACTGTGTAAAAGCTATCAGAAACTCATCTCTGAGCTGTGGCATAAAAAACGGTACACACACACACACACACACACACACACACACACACACACACACACACACACACACACACACACACACCTAAAACCACACACACACTGCTGTGATGTAATATGTCTAAGTTAAAAAAGGGCTTTTCTATTTTGTGGCCAGTCCAATAGACTTTGTTATTCAATAAACAATAATAGTTCATTGAATCCATCTGGTACAAGGTTATAATTCATTCTGTGTCCTTTTTTTAACTATTTATTTGTTTATTTATTTATTTTTAGCTCTTGCCACATTGTTAGAATAATTTTTTTCATCACTTTATTTTTTCTTCCTCTTCAGACCCAGTTATGTGGTCCCCACTAGTCTGTTTCATGGCATCAAACTGGTGAATCCCATGTTTAGAGGCTATGCTCAACAGGTTTGTAAAGAATGTCTTTTAATACATACACTAGCACCAACACCCTGTTCTTTACTCACTAAAAAATAATAATGAAGATTTTCTGTTTCTCACTCAGATGTGAGGTGTATTATGTGCTCGTCTTTTTGGCCAGGAAAGGGCATATATACATATTCACCAGTGATATTACAAATACTAATACATTCTTACATCCTAGGTGTATAAAAATTCTTATAAACACCTATCAGCCATAACATTAACTCCATCTTACTGGTTTTGCAGCTAGGCAGCCCCATATACACTCACTGGCCACTTTATTAGGTACACCATGCTAGTAACGGGTTGGACCCCCTTTTGCCTTCAGAACTGCC
>JAOUQZ010000029.1:8006855-8031326 GCA_028564935.1 Neosilurus hyrtlii | reverse complement strand
AGTTGCCGCCATGTGATTGGCTGATTAGAAATTAAGTGTTAATGAGCAGTTGGACAGGTGTACCTAATAAAGTGGCCAGTGAGTGTAGATTGTTAATGCTAGGTATAAAAAGGTATCAGAACTTTGTATCTTGCTGCGTATGTGGATGTGTAGACCAGTGAGCACTATTATTAGGTATGGTGAAAACTATGCATTTGAATAGTGTGCAAACTCTTTCAACTTTCTCAGCATGCTCTCTGCCCTTCAGGACACCCAGGAGTTCCTGCGCTGTCTTATGGATCAGCTACATGAGGAACTGAAGGAGCCTTTTATTGATTTTAGCAACTCCATCACTGATAATGACACGGAGATCAACCAGGACAACCAAACCAATGCTGACGGAGACCGTAGCCCATCTGAGGATGACTTCCTGTCATGTGATTCGGGATCAGGGAGCGAGAGAGGTGATGGAGATCGACCAGGAGCTGAGACCGAGCTTCTTATTCAGGATGAGTGTACAGGAGCAAGGGAGAGTAGTGGGATCTCTGAGAAAGAGAAGATGAAGGAGAGATGGAGAGAGGAACGAGGAGAGGAGAGAATGCCAGAGATGGATGAGGATGCTGACGTAGACACGGCGGTGCAGGACGAGCAGAACGAAAGAGTTGGAGAGCAAATGGGGACAGGCAGAGCTCAGGGATGTACAGGTACATGCCGAAACTTACTACAAGGGTCATTCTCATGAAAGTGTATAATTTCTAATTGCACTTTCCCAAGGAATAATTTCCACAGAAATACTTGCAACATATCTCCAAATAAACACAATGGTACAGAGTATATTTCTGGAAAGTTTTGAAGCTCCAGCATTTGTGAATCATTAATTACAGCAATATTAATACAGGATTTAAATAGAATTGACTGTTTAGCGAGTGAAGAAAATAAAAATAAGTGAACACTATGCCTGAAAGGTTAAATGCTGTAATCAAAGTAAAGGGTGGCCTCATTAAATATTGACTTTTTTTCTCAAAAAAGAGACTGTTATTTTTGGTATTACTGTATATTGTTGTTTGTTTACTTATTCTCATCAATATGATCCAATATTACATGAAATAAATACTTGAGTAGTACTGATTTATGATTTATCTTCATTGAATGTATGTGTATAATCATCACTGCATCACTGCATTTTTAAATTTCTTCACTCGCTAAACCATTCCATATGGTTTAAAGTTCATTCATGCTATGCACAAGTAAAACAATAAAATTTGCGACACCTTTCAGTTTTTCTGAAAAATTGGTATTTTCGGTGTTTTTGTTTATTAGCCATACTTTTACCTCAATATACTTGTCGGAATTAATTTTTTTGGTTCTCATCGCCTACAATGGCATTGTTCAATACATTTTCTTATATTTAAATTTTTATATATAGAGAGCATAATGTACTGTATTCTGTACGTATACACATACTATTTTGTTCGTACTGTGTGGTTTAGTATGGTTCAGTATTGTACACTGTACTATATGTATGTATTGGCTATTATTCACAAAGGGAAATTAACACCCAGGCATGACTTTGAGAAGCACAGCCCTAGGCCGTGTACCCTTGCATGTTGTCACTATGGCAACCGTTTCAATAATACATGTGTCGTATGAGTTTTGTATCATCTTACTTACAAGTTACATTTGGGTAACTTCAAGTGAAATCACTAAATTTCAGAAAAATCTCCTTCTCATGCACTTGCAGCCAGTAGACACTGTGCAAATGTTTGTGCCAATATCTTTTTTACATTTAAACTTTTCAAGCCTTAAAAAATAGGCATGGCCCCAATATAGTGTCAAAAAAGAGACATGAAAAATATCTCATCTTCAGTCAATAACAATTAAAGGTAGAAGCCTGACATGCTTAGGATTTCTTCTTTGGTATAAAATATAAGTTTAAAACCCTTTAAAAAGCAATCCCATAAGTTCATACTTACAGAACGATGGCTCCCAAATACATGTGTTATGCAGGAAGGCAGCTTTGGCCCTCCATATCTCAGGGTTGAAACAATATGTTACATCCAAATGGAAATGGCTTTTATTCATATTATAGCTAACTTATAAGCTACGTTATCATCTGTGTGATGAATACAACCCGAATTGCAGAAAAGTTGGGATGTTCTTTAAATTTGAATAAGATGAAAAGTAAAACACTTTCAATTCATATGAGCCAATATTTTATTCACAGCATAACATAGATAACACAACAAATATTTAAACTAAGAAATTTTACAATTTTACAATTTTACAAAATGAGCTCATCTCAAATTTGATACTTGCTACAGGTCTCAAAATAGTTGGGACATGGGCAGGTTTACCATGGTGTAGCATCTCCTCTTCTTTTCAAAACAGCTTGAACATATCCGGGCATCAGTGTTCTGAGTTTCTGGAGTTTTGCTGTTGGAATTTGGTCCCATTCTTGCCTGACATAGGTTTCCAAGCTTGCTGAAGAGGTCATAGTCGTCTTTGACATATTTTTCGTGTAATTATGCACTAGGTGTTCTCTAGGTGAAAGATCTGGACTGCAGGCAGGCCAATTCAGCACCCGGACTCTTTTCCGAAAAAGCCATGCTGTTATAATAGCTGCAGTATGTGGTTTTGCACTGTCCTGCTGAAATACACAAGGCCTTCCCTCAAAATAGACGTCGTCTGGAGGGGAGCATAGCTTGTTCTAAAATCTTTATATACCTTTCAGCACTCATAGTTCTTTCCAAATCATTCAAGCTGCCCATACCGTATGCCCTTATACACCCCTATACCACCAGAGATGCTGGCTTTTGAACTGAACGCTGATAACACGCTGAAAGGTCGCCCTCCTCTTTAGCCCCGGAGGACACGCCGTCCGTGATTACCAGCAAGAATGTCAAATCTGGACTCATCTGACCACGGAACACTTTCCCACTTTGATATAGTCCATTTCAAATGAGTCTTGACCCACAGGACGTGACGGCGCTTCTGGACCATATTCAAATATGGCTGCCTTTTTGCATGATAGAGCTTTAGTCGGCGTCTGCAGATGGCACGGCGAATAGTGTTTACCAACAGCGGTTTCTGAAAGTATTCCTGGACCCATTTAGTAATGTCATTGACACAATCATGCCGATGAGTAATGCAGTGTCGACTGAGGGCCCAAAGACCACGAGCATCCAATAAATGTCTTCGCTTTGTCACTTACACACAGAGGTATCTCCAGTTTCTCTGAATCTTTTGATGTTATGCACTGTAGATGATGAGATTTGCAAAGCCTTTGCAGTTTGACGTTTGATCGGTGATCAATAATGCAGAGCCACATCACTTTACACCATTACAAATTACATCACAAACTGCTCTATCCATAAATAGGACACAGACTACATCTTAAGAAAGACTTGTCTAATTGAAGATTTTTAACAGGATGAATAAACGTTTCTTGCACATGCTGTTTTTCCTCTGATGTTGCACAAATGTTGCCTGTCCACCATTGTTATACAGACTAACAATTTACTGGATGTCTTCAATAGAGTGTGTCAGTTTCACAGCTGTTTTATCTACAATTTAGCTCTACATGGCAAAACTTGTTAACTTGACATAGGAGATAACAAGGTAATGAAAAGTATTAGGTTCGACTGTTTAAAACGTACCTGTTTACCAATGGCATGGTACATGGATAAAGCCATGTTACAGGTAATTAAATTCAGGTATGTTTATCAGTGGTTTACTGAAAAAAAATCTGACCATATAACCGCTGTCTTTCACTACTTATATGACATCAGCACCGCTGACATCCACCAAGTATGGATGGCTGGCAAGTGGGGATACAGCACATCATAACCCACTGATTCTTAAACAAAAACCTATTGCAATACTTTGTTAGTACATTGCTGTGTTTTTATTGATTATCATATCCTGATTATAACCTTATATGCCATATAACAAATATAAAACTTGTGGGATTTTTTTTTTTGAGAATTTGGTAAAAAACAATTCCAAAGAAGAGACCCTGAAAGCTCTCATATATTAATAATTGAAGTTGGGATATTTTCCATAACACCAATTCTGTTTGTTAATTAGGGCCACACCCCCCTTTTTAAATCCTCCATATCTCAAAAACTAATGAAGATATTGACCCACAATTTTGCACATAGTCTATCTGGGATAAAAGCATGACATTCTAAAAGTCGTGAGGTGATTTCAAATGGAATAAACCATCTCGGTTTATCATGGGGTCAGCCGTTTCATTTCCTTTTCATATTCCAGTGGTCTCGATTTTGTATGAACCGATTACAATTTTTTAAAAGTTTATCTTCTTTTCACATTTTCTCTTTCTCAGAACCAGATAATGAGGTGTCCATGCATCACCCATCTTCTCGCCCCTGTAGCCCAAATCACAGTGTGCAGGAATTTCATTCCAAACTGTCCAGCAGCCCAGCTAGATCGAGCCCATTACGAGCCAGTCCTGCTTATGCCTTCAAGAAAGGTTTGATATTGGAAAAATATAATTACATTTGTGATATTTTGTTGCAGCATTTTTGTAATCAAATATTTATTTCCAGCAATTTGTTGTCTAATTTATATTTAGGGTTCAGTATATCTGATGATAATTACAGCATGTGTAGGCAACAGAGGTACAGTTTACTAAAGCTAACTTATAATGTAAACTTAAAAGAAAATGAAGGGAAAGACTTATGTATATTGTAGTCCGTTTCACTCTTGTGAGTGTGCAAAATTGTGAGAATAGGACATGTTCCAATAAGGTAATAACAAAATGAAAAGTATGCAGATATTAAACTAGTGAAACCTGTCGTGAATTGAAATGCACAACACTTTTGTCTTTACAGCTTCTTCATCATGAGTTACATTTGTGACATCTGTGTGACGAATTAGTCATGAAAAGGATTGTCATAGCGTAATGCGTTTTGATGTGTAAAGACATATATGATGTATGCAAGGTTTGGGGTTAATTCCCCAGTATTGTAGTGGAACAACATACTTAATTCCATGGCATGTATGTCCATCCATCCCTCTGGTGTCTGTATGTATCACATTGCTGATTGGCTGTTGGCTCTTTGACAGGAACTTGTCTTTTGCTGACATCTGGTAATATCTGAGACAGGTTTTAAAAAAAAAAAAAACATCCAAATGATGACAGATTAAAAATATTTAGTAGAGTCCTTTTTGTTTTGTACTGATTGTTCCAGAGAACATTTTTATGTTTAGAATTTTTTAGACATTTTTAGAATTTTTCTGTTGACAGAATAATTTTTCATGAATCGAAAAGAAACAAATCCCACAAAAATCTCATGGGAAAAGGCAGTGTCTAAATCTGTATCTGACCATTTTTGTATGTGATGATGCTGAAATGCTCATGGTTTTTGTTTTAATGTGTTTATTTTATTCATGTGCTTTTTGTCTTTTGCTTGGTCTTAGTATACTTTACAAAAACTTCAGAGAAAAGAAAAATGTGCACTGCATTCATAACAAACACTGATTTTGTTTAACACGCAGCTCAGATGCTCCTGAGCACCAAGAAGAAGAAGCAGTCTCGGTTTCGCAGCATCATTTCCGACATCTTTGACGGCTCCATTCTGAGTCTGGTTCAGTGTCTGACATGTGACCGAGTGAGTTAACTCGTTTTTCCACTAGAGGGCAGCACCAGCAGTGTGTATTAGAGACTGTGGTGATATCATGCACATCTTGAATAGAGTTGTACTGATGTATACTGAACATTCTTAATCAAATGAATATATTATGCTATATAATACATTATTAAAAATTTTCTACTTCTCTAGGTGTCAACAACAGTCGAGACCTTTCAAGATTTGTCTCTGCCAATCCCGGGTAAAGAAGACCTGGCTAAACTCCACTCCTCCATCCACCAGAGCACTCCAGCCAAGATAGGAATGTGCACGGACACCTATGCTGCGCAGGGCTGGCTCTCCTACATTATGGAGTCTATACGCAGGTGTGAAAACCAGAAAATAGAAATTTCTATGTATCTGACTGTCTGCATATACAGTATTTAGCAGATTTAGCATGTATACACAGCAAAATGCAAGAAAACCTGTGTCCACACTGGTACTTGTTTTCGCCTTATACTGCTCGGGTGCACTGTTAGTTACTCCCAGTTATTTTGGGGGTTTTTTGGTCCTTGAAACATCAGCTTCATTACTTGGGCTCTATTGTAATGATGTTAAGACTGAGTATATCCCTACATCCTCAGACCCTTCAGAAATAACATCCTTGTATGGGAAGAACATTAAGCGAGTCAATGACTTCAGGTATCTGGGTTCTTTCATATTGGACTCTTACAAGGACTTCAAGGTCTGAAGGGCATTAGCCTGGCAAGCATGCAGTGCTCTTGACGAAATATGGGCTCAAACCTTGACACACCTGAAAATAAACCAGTTTAGATCGGCCGCTGAACCCATTCTCTTATACAGAGCTGAAACATGGACCCTGACACAAAAAAAGCAACAAAGAACCTATTCCAACCTTCAACGTCGTGTACAGAACATATAGTGGTCTGCTTGTGCCACACTGGAAGAGATCTACCTGCTTCCATAAGATTACGACAGAGGAGGTTGCTCTTAGCATGGCCTGCTACCGAGCTAAAGGAGAGGCTGTTTCCTACCTACTCCTTTGAAGACCAAGGCACTGCCCAGCGAGATCAAGGAAACGTACCTTCCCCAATAGATTTAACAAAGACAATGAGATAGCGGCAGAGGTCACTATGGCTGACAAGGAGGTGTGGAGGGAAGTTGTTCAAGGAGTCTCGGCTGAGGCCGAAGGGTGATTATGCTGATGACGATTTTGGTTTTCTTGCAGATCCTTGCTGGTGGCTACATAGTTACCTACATAATGTATACAAAACCACCCAATCATCCACAAATCAGATGTCCTTCTGCCAGAACTGAGATGTCTTAACCATAAATCAGATATGCTCTATCTAAAAGATCAGTGGCTGTTTTAAAAGCCATGACTAGGAACAAATGTATGATTTGTAAATGACAGGGTGGTGATAACCTCACTTCCTTTGGTAGTCACCACATAGCATCACATATTTCTTTGAGTGTTTTGATGATAGCAGTGGAAAGTGATGACTAACATATTAGACTGAAATCTCTGTGAAGGCCATAGCATACAGTTTACCTAATATTTGTATACATGCTGAATTATTCATTGAGCCACTGTGTTCTGTGGATGAGGCGGGGACACCCTGGAAAAGATCAATCCTGTCAGAATAGCAGTGTTTCATTATAGGGTGAAGGTGCCCAGCCAGAGGAACCTCATTTTTAGTGACCTTTTCTCTCTCGGGATCATGCTAGCAAAATTCCTTTACAGGCTCATACAATCACTGTTTTTAAATTATGTGTGTGTGTGTGTAGGTTTGTAGTGTCCTGTATTCCCAGCTGGTTTTGGGGTCCCGTGGTGACACTGGAGGACTGCCTCGCTGCCTTCTTTGCTGCAGATGAACTGAAAGGTGAAATATGAACAAACCCTAGTACCATTTAATGATTTTTGTGAATTAAAAAATCCCTTTTCAGAACTAAAATTTGCTGTTTTTAAATGACTATTTTCTGTCTTAGGTGATAACATGTACAGCTGTGAACGTTGTAAAAAGTAAGCACTTTCTAATGTTATAAGTTCATGGTGCTTATTGCTATACTGTTGCTATAAATGTGGCATTAAAATTTCTCACTACAGGTTGAGAAATGGTGTAAAATATTGTAAAGTCCTTCAACTCCCTGAGGTATCAGTATTCATGCTTTTTAAGTCAATGCAAACAGAACAAGTATAAATCCTTTCTATGTATCAGTGACTGTATCTCTTTCTCACTCATATTTTATATACAGATTTTGTGCATTCATCTGAAGCGTTTCCGTCATGAGGTGATGTATTCCTTTAAGATCAGCAGCCATGTGTCTTTCCCGCTGGAGGGTTTGGACCTGCAGCCCTTCTTGGCCAAAGACAGCTCTTCTCAGATTACTATGTATGATCTCCTCTCTGTCATCTGCCACCACGGCACAGCAGGAAGTGAGTCAGCATATTAAAATATTTTAAATGTTCTTATCAATGCCGGTGCTAATTTGTTGGTTAAGCCATTTTTTTTATTCTTTGTAAATTTGCTGGGGGGTTGGGCACGGGGTTGGTGGGTGGTTGGGGGTGGGGGGGTAATCGGGAAAATTGCGTCCTTTTTTTATTCCCACTGGTCTTAACTTGCCGAGTGTGCAATGAACTTTTACAACAAGAACGTTTTTTGCACCAAGCCGGTCCTTTCGTTGCCCTCTCACGGTAGCTACTGTAACTACATCCTGTACATCTGTGCATGCGTATTTGCACCTTGGAAGTGTCACTTCATTGTCTGTACACATCTACAGTGGTTTTGTTACAGGGTTTTGCTGTTTATTTTGTTCATATTTGATTCTACATGCAGACATTCTCCATTCTGTGTTCATGGCAGCAACATAAAAAAAAATACCTGGGGGTCCAGTTACATTTAATCTTACCCTCAAGGCAAGGGGAAAGGGGGGGGGGGGGCTATTGAAAGTATTTTAGAACAACCTCCTTTTTGAATGTTATGGAAAACTTTGTGACAGTATGTGTCACTGGTCTGTTTACAGTAGGAGTTTTAACACAATATACAGAATATGAAAAGTACTAAATGTACACCATCAGCTCAGGACAGGCTCCTGTATTCAAATTATTAAATGTTTAAATCAAAGCACTGGTTCAGGCTTCTTTGCAACACAAGGAAAGGCAAAGTAGAAATATTTTTATTTTACTGTTGTGTTGTTAAAGAAACGTAAAATACCTCGTTTTAAAATTTATTAAATTTTTTTCCCCTTGTCTCCTCTCTTGGGTTTACAAGAGAGAAAAAAAACAAGAGATAAAAAAAGAATGGCCTTGATCCTGGTGGGGTTTTTTTAATGCCTGCAAGACATTGTGTTAGTGGTTACTGGTTGTTTGCATTGCAAGTGTCATTACTCCAGCTTTTAATTTTAGAAATATTCAGTGATGTCAAACTAACGATAAAGATTAGATTTTGTTGTTAGTACTTAAAAACAAAAGATTGAGGGCTTTTGTTTCCCACTAAGAAATGTTCTGTATCACATTAATGATAAATCCATAAAGGATGGAGCCCTATCGCTGTTCTTCTGGGAAGCGATTCATGTGTCACCACACCTGCTTCATAATTGATTTCATTTTTAATTGTATTTGAAGTAATTTGGTATTGTTTACATTCTTGCCTTGGTTTTTGAGGGGGAACAGATAATGTTCTATGGTGTAGGTTACATGTAAATACACATGTACAATTCTAGGGATGTACCGATCCAAAATTAGTATAAGATATCGGCTCCCAGCTTCTGATTATACTGCTTAGCTAGATTGGGTTTCAGACAATAGGACTGCTCCATGGGGCGTATCAACACATATTTTTTTGATCATGCAACTTTGCACTGGGTGTTAGATAGCCCAGCACCATTCGGGATGTTGTTTACTGTTTTCAATTTACTCAGTTTATATTGGTTTTTGCTCGTACAATAATTTTTTTTTCATGGAAGTCTGCTCTAGCTTGGAGTTGGAGTTTGCCACCAGACTCGGCGATGGGGTGGCGATGTACAGAACATATGATGTTGGACTCAAGTTAACTCTGCTGATACAGACAGCCAAAATCTTTTCTGTTTCTCACTAACCAATCAGTAGAAAGATACTTTATACCTCCTGTAGAGTCACTACAACTTATAACAGTGAAAACCCATATTATATATTCTACTGAAATAGTGTTTCCTGTTTGCTCTAACGACAGTATGGTGGCATAGTAGATAGCACATCCATTTTACAGCAAGAATATCCTGGGTTCGAGTCCCAGGCTCAGGGGTTTCTGTGTGGAGTTTGCATGTCCTCCTTTGCTTGCGTGGGTTTCCTCCGCATACTTTGGTTTCATTCCACAATTCCACTGTGGTGAATCATATGCATATGGAATTCTTTTATGAATGCTGTAGTGGTTGCCAAGCCTTTTTAGTCAAGCCGACTTTGTGATTTCAAAAAGAAAATGAAAACAGCCCCAACCAATCCATCATGTACTGTCATCGCCATGCTGCTTCCCAGAGGAATAAAAGGCGTGACACTTTTACTTACACAATACTTAGTGAATAATAATGAATAACAAATAGGTGTATTAGGAATGTGGTCTCTTGTAGTTTATTTGTGTTTGAACAGGTTTTTGTGTAATGTATGTCTTGGTTTGACCTTTTTTTAGGTGGCCACTACATAGCATATTGCCAGAATGTTATCAATGGCCAGTGGTATGAATTTGATGATCAGTATGTAACGGAGGTCCATGAGACAGTTGTGCAGAATGCAGAGGCCTACGTCCTCTTCTACAGGTGAGACACGTTCAGCTTATATTAAAAATCCATTTCTACCTTTGTTACACCTGTTTGTGGGATGCGAAGCTACAACCCCATATTCATAGAGTTATTTTAAGTAATCTTAAACTGTTTACAGATGAAGAATTGATAATCCCTTTTTTACACCAAGCATTGCCATGGGCTTGCCTTTGGAACAAGACCAAGGCAACCACATTTTGTTCATGTTTGATCATGTATCTGGTTTTTCCCCTTTTCTAGGAAGAGCAGTGAGGAGTCAGTAAGAGAACGCCAGAAAGTCATCGCCCTGGCTAATCTGAAGGAGCCCAGTCTTTTACAGTTCTACATTTCCAGAGAATGGCTCAACAAGTTCAACACATTCACCGAACCAGGACCCATCACTAATCATACCTTCCTGTGTCAGCATGGAGGTACACAGATATAAAAAAATCTGCATTACCGCTCTGATGCAAAACACAATAACATTCCTGTAAACCACAAATCAAATTTCACTGCTGAGATATCTGGTATTTCCATCCATCTCTGTGATCACAAGTGGACGAAAGTAAATACAGATATGAATGATATTTTGTGACCACTTGTGTAGATCTGGGACACCTGCAGAACCCTTACATTTAAAGTCCTTAATTACCACATGCTGATTGATTTGGGGGATTCATCCACATTTGACCTCATCAGCTATGCGTTTAACACATGTAAACAGTAATTTTTGTGTGTGCAGCTCACTCACACACGAGCACACACATCGACAAAAGGCTCAATCAATCTAAATTTTGGTGGGCTGACACTCCTGAAACTTAGTAACCTCTTTTCCTTGGTATGTCTTGTGATATGGTTGATTAAGGAATGAAAAGCTACTCACTGAATAAGTTATGGTTAAAAACATTGTTTCTGACTGAAACAATCATTTCATCACAGTAGGTATACTGACAGTCATTAAAAACTCTGAGAGAGAAATTTCAGTGTATCTTCTTGTAGGGGGTGGGGGGGGGCGTATACCCTGTGGCTTTATTGATGACAGTACTCGAGCACTTGAGAAAATGATGAGTTGTCATTTTGTCACTTCATTGCGCATGTGTAGGCCACCTTTGGCAAAAGTGGACCAAATGAAGTTTGAGAGAAACAGATTGTGTGTGTGCACAGTTTGAGGAGTGGTTTGGAAAGCTTATATAAAGGCTCAAAAATGTTCACTATTGTATCACCACAAATGACCTCCTGTATCACCGCAAATCACCGCCTGTATCACCGCAAATCACCTCCTGTGTCACCGCATATCACTGCCTGTATCATCGCCTGTATTACCACAAATCATCACCTGTATCACCGCAAATCATCGCCTGTATCACCGCAAATTACTGCCTGTTCCACCACGAATCACTGCCTGTATCACCACAAATCATGCCTGTATCACCACAAATCACCGCCTGTACCACCACAAATCACTGCCTGTATCACCACAAATCACCGCCTGTATCACCGCAAATCACCGCCTGTATCACTGCAAATCACCACTTGTATCACTGCCTGTATCACCGCAAATCACCACCTGTATCACCGCAAATCACCGCCTGTATCACTGCAAATCACCACTTGTATCACTGCAAATCACCACCTGTATCACCGCAAATCACCACCTGTATCACTGCAAATCACCACCTGTATCACCACAAATCACCACCTGTATCACCGCAAATCACCTTCTGTGTCACTACCTGTATCACCACAAATCACTGCCTGTATCACTGCAAATCAATCACCTCCTGGATCACCGCCTGTATCACCATAAATCACTGCCTGTATCACCACAAATCACCACCTGTATCACCGAAATTCACCACCTGTATCACCGCAAATCACCTTCTGTGTCACTACTTGTATCACCACAAATCACTGCCTGTATCACTGCAAATCAATCACCTCCTGGATAACCGCCTGTATCACCATAAATCACTGCCTGTATCACCAAAAATCACCGCCTGTACCACCACAAATCAATGCCTGCATCACTGCGAATCACTGCCTGTATCACCACAAATCACTGCCTGTATCACTATAAGTCACCACCTGTATCACCGCAAATCACCGCCTGTATCACTGCAAATCACCACTTGTATCACTGCAAATCACTGCCTGTATCACTGCAAATCACCACCTGTATCACCGCAAATCACCACCTGTATCACCGCAAATCACCACCTGTATCACCACAAATCACCACCTGTATCACCGCATATCACCTTCTGTGTCACTACCTGTATCACCACAAATCACTGCCTGTATCACTGCAAATCAATCACCTCCTGGATCACCGCCTGTATCACCATAAATCACTGCCTGTATCACCACAAATCACCACCTGTATCACCGAAATTCACCACCTGTATCACCGCAAATCACCTTCTGTGTCACTACTTGTATCACCACAAATCACTGCCTGTATCACTGCAAATCAATCACCTCCTGGATAACCGCCTGTATCACCATAAATCACTGCCTGTATCACCACAAATCACCGCCTGTACCACCACAAATCAACGCCTGCATCATTGCGAATCACTGCCTGTATCACCACAAATCACCGCCTGTATCACTATAAGTCACTGCCTGTATCACCACAAATCACCACAAATCATTGCCTGTATCACTGCAAATCACCGCCTCTACCACCACAATTCACCGCCGGTACCACCACAAATCACCGCCTGTATCACCGTAAATCACTGCTGGTATCACTACGAATGATCGCCTGTATCACCGCGAATCAACGCCTGTATCACTACAAATCAGTGTGACTTTCATTTTGGCAGGTGACATTTTGTTTTGTTGTTTTTGATGTGCATAAATTTATTCTTGACACTTTTGTTTGTTTTTTAAAGCCAACATCCTAAACAAATTATCCATATTACAGAAATCTAGTTTTGGGCACCAGAATAAAGTATCCGTGTATTTGTTCAGAAGTATTTGTTCATTATCCAAATGGTGCCTTTTTCCCCTGTCTGTGTGTTGCTGTCTGACTATGAGTGTGTGCACATGCAAGTTTAAAAAGAAAAAGAAAACCTAAATACAAAATTTACTTATGATGTTTATTAAAATATTTTTGCTTATTTCCTTAAGTCTCAAACTGTCAATAAAATAAATCCATCCTTTAAGGTTCTTTTTAATATTTCCAAGTAAATATTTCTAATTTTACTGATCCCAGCACTTTTCTCTATTTCCTAGTGGACTAAGGCAGTAAGGGACATTCTCAGACATCCTTCGAGGTTAAAATAATCCAGGAGAATTGTGGGATAATACTAGTTAATGTGGGTTAGAGCTGAGACTACTCAGCTGAAACTACTAAAATGTTTTTCCTGACGATGTCAGTAAATACCAGGAGTAGGTAGATATCATTGTTGCTGTTCACCTAAGACGGATGTTAAAATTAGGCTTTGAAAAGATTGCTATGTCTTTGTTATTGGAAGAATCCTAACTTGAGTTGCCATGTTGTTCAGGAATCCCTCCTACCAAATATCAGTATGTGGACGATCTGGTGGTGATTCTGCCTCAGAGTGTGTGGGAATACCTTTACAACAGGTGAGTAGTGAGTTCATATCTGAGTATATTATAGGAACACTTGCACATTTTCATCCTTTACTATTCACTGCATCATGTATAACGGGGTGCCCTATCCTGTTCCTGGTGATCTACCTTCCCGTTCACTCCAAACCTAATTATGCCCACCTGACCATTCAATCATCTAATTAAGACTTAACACTTCGAAACGAAGACTTAAAGCGATGATTGGATTTGTCAGATGGGCCCCATTAGGGTTGGAGCTAAATCTTTAGGAAGGTAGATCACCAGGAACAGGATTGGGAAGCCTTGATGAATAATGATTTACTCTCTGTATAATGCAATATATGAGCAGTTCTTTATTTTATTCCTTATTTTATTCTTTATAATAATTATAAATATAAACTTTATAAACATAATATTTATGCTTTTAAATAAGATTATTTTACAGTTCAAGATTATTATTTAATGCAAATATATGTTGTTTTTTTATATTCAGACTAATAACAATACTAATGTTGGATATGAGCCAGACATGAGAGTATCTCTTACCAAACATGTTCTATACAAGTTTTATCCAACTTTCCAAAATTATAATATTGTATATAATATATAATATATAATATTACATTACTAAAAATTATTTCCTAAGTTTATGGTTTTGTAGTGTTTATGTCTCATTGGGCTTGCATTACTATACTGGTAGCACACCGGTATACTGGTCCCCCTCCATCTCTCTCTCTCTCTCTCTCTCTCTCTCTCTCTCTCTCTCTGTCTGTCTCACAGTAAAGGAAAACATGTTTATATTTTCATTTATGGCATTTTGCAGATGCCCTTATACAAAGCGATTTACATATATAATTTTTGAACAGGGTTACCCTCAATTATAATCACACACACACACACACACACACACACACACACACACACACACACACACATATTGTACAGACAAATTCATTTGAAAAACATCTGAATATTCCAAGGGGAGTAGTTAGTATATGCATCCTGAGAAAGGTTGGAGTGGGTTGGATTAAAAAAAGGATTCAAGATAGATGGTTCTGGCTTCATCTGATCAGTGTTATTACAACATCATCCCACATGTGTCCTCTTTCTTAACCAGTACATAATCCAGACAGCAGTAAAATTGTGCAGCATTCCTATGTTCTCTCACTGTGCAGGTTTGGAGGAGGTCCGGCTGTCAATCATTTGTACGTGTGCACTATCTGCCAAGTGGAGATTGAAGCCTTAGCCAAACGCAGAAAAACTGAGATCGACACCTTCATCAAGGTCAGAATGTAAACATACAAGTGTGTAACAGTAAATTGTTACCTTGTGATGTGGCTGGTAGTATTGGTCTTTTCTCTCTCTTGATGTAGCTCAATAAGGAGTTCCAGGCCGAGGAGGCCCCAACAGTTATTTTGTGCATCAGTATGCAGTGGTTCAGGGAGTGGGAGAACTTCGTTAAGGGTAAAGATAATGGTAAGAACATATAAACCTGCACTGGACTGAACTAAAAGATTATTTTATCAGGGTCATTTCTGCTTTCTACAAGTAATGACAAGTTAATGTCTTTATTGTGTATTATGTGTGTGTGTGTGTGTGTGTGTCTGTGTCTGTGTGGTGCTCGTTTAATAAATTAGTATTTTATGTACACACTTGAACCCAGATTGTCGAGGTGCATTTCTATATTAAAAAAAACAATAGCCAGTTTGACAGAATGTATGCCTTTCTGAATCTGTATCATTATCATTATTATGAAACAAGTCCAAGTCTTTCAGAAAACCAAAAGTGGCCCATAATTGTGAAGTAGAAGGAAAATGATACATGATTTTCAAATTTTTTACAAATAAAAATTTGAAAAGTTGTCATTTGTATTCAGCCCCCTTTACTCTGATACCCCTAAATAAAATCCAGTGCAACCAATTACCTTCAGAAGTCACTTATTTAATAAACAGAGTCCACCTGTGGGTAATCTAATCTCAGTATAAATACAGCTGTTCTGTAAAGGTCTTATAGGTTTGTTAGAGAACATTGGTGAACAAACAGCATCATGAAGCCCAAAGAACACACCAGACAGGTCAGGGATAAAGTTGTGGAGAAATTTAAATAAGACAAAGACCCTTCCCTCCAATCAAAAACAGGCTCTCAAAGCTGACATGGTTGCAGCTTTGTCACTGTCACCATTACCCCATTGTTTCAAGAGGTGGCTTTATAAAATGCTTTCTGTTACCAACATGTAACCGATTTGCTATAGAAAATGTAATTTACGAAAAAATATTTTTATGCACAAACCAGAAGGTGACCAGGGAATAGAGATTTCCTGTTCTATCCTTCCACTTTTAAAGGATTGTTGGATTTTCTAATTTATGTTTATTTATATACACACACAATATACGAAGCACTGAAATTTATATACACACATTTCTACATACAAGAAAAAAATGTAAAATACTGTAGCCAGTGTGACAGAATGAATGCCCTTCAGAACCTGGATCATTTTTGTAATATGAAACAAGTCCAAGCCTTTCAGTAAAGAATTAGAGAAGGTTTAAGTTTGGTCTATTTAGCTGGATTTGGCATGACAACCTTTTTAAAGCTTCAGGAACAACACTTACACAAAGAACAGTAGAGAAAGAATTGTACCAGACTCTTCTGTTCTCTTTGGTTCTGCACAATCATGTATATCTAAAAGTGTTAAACCTGGTACCAGAGAACAGGCTGACCCAAATGCAAGACAGACACGATGGGATAGGTGCAATATGTGATCCTTTATTATGGATCAAAAAATCAGGAACCATTAGGATAGAAACGAATGCGGGATCGTGACGCGACTCTGAGAAAGCGTACTCTTCAGACGGCACAAGACGATCTGGCAGAGAGCCGTGGATGGGCGCAAAGCTTTACGCCCATGGACGTGATCGGGAACAGGTGGGGATGATCAGGGCGGGGTCGGTAATTAGAACCTGAGCCAGGGAATCAGGTGACCTGGAATGGAGAGAATAGACACAGAACATGAGACAGGCATGATTAACTTCCCAGGCAGGATCTCACAGTACCCCCCCCCTCCCCGCTTAGGGCTGGCTCCTGACGGGCCTGGTGTGTTGGGGTGTCGCTTGTAAAAGTCGTCGATGAGACCGTGGTCAATGATAAAACTTGCAGGTATCCAGGAGCGCTCCTCTGGACCATAGCCCTCCCAATCTACCAAAAACTGTCTCCCCCGGCCCCTTTTGCGTACCACCAATAGTTTCTTAACTGTGTAAACCAATCCTCCGTCGACCATATTGGGTGGTGGTGGGGGCTTGATGGGGGGCACCAGACGATCTGCCGCAATCTTCATGCGACCCCGACCCCTCAGGAGCAATTGTCTGGCTGCGGTCCAGACCCTGCAGCATTGCCTAACCAAGGCATGGGCTGAGGGCACTGTTACCTCTTCTTCGTTAGCCGGGAAGAGGGGTGGTTGGAATCCATGGGAGACCTGGAAAGGGGAGAGCCCGGTGGCCGCAGTCGGGAGAGAGTTGTGGGCATACTCTACCCAAGTAAGGTGCTCGCTTCAGGTGGACTGGTTTTGTGATACAAGGCATCTTAAACAGGTCTCAAGGTCCTGGTTTAATCGTTCCATCTGGCCGTTGGACTTTGGCTGGTAGCCGGAGGATAGGCTGACCGTGGCCCCCAGACAATGACAGAATTCCTTATAAATTGATAAATATTATAAATATAAAGATATAAATTGTGGGCCTCAGTCGGACACGACATCCATGGGAAGGCCATGTATTCGGAAAACCTGGGTGATTAAAGTGCGGGCGGTCTCTTTGGCTGAGGGCAGCTTGGGGAGGGGGATGAAGTGGGCCATCTTAGAAAAACGATCGACCACTGCCAACACTACTGTGTTGCCTTTTGAGGGGGGTAGGCCCGTGACAAAGTCCAGAGATATGTGCGACCACGGCCGATGCAGCACTGGTAATGGCTGGAGGAGCCCCATCTGGGCCTATCAAGACGTCTCGTTCCTGGCGCAGACCAAGCACACCCCGACATACTCTGCCACATCTTTGGCCAGGGAGGGCCACCAAAATCGTTGCTTGATCACGAAGGAAGTGCACTTAGTCCCTGGGTGACAGGTAAGCAAGGAGGTGTGGGCCTAATGTATCACCTGTGAGCGTAAGGTCTCTGGGACAAACAACTGGTTGCTGGGGCAACCCTCGGGAGTGGGTGTCTTCTGTCCAGCCTGCTTGACCTCTTCCTCAATCTGCCAGGACACTGCTTCCACCACCCGATCGGGAGGGAGGATGGACTCTGGCTCCTTGGACTTGGGTTTAGAATCCCACAACCGGGACAGAGCATCTGGCTTGGCATTGTGGGAACCCGGCCGATCGGAGAGGGTGAACTAAAAGCGACTAAAAAAGAGGGCCCACCTGGCTTGTCGAGAGTTCAGCTGCTTGGCTGACCTAAGATATTCCAGGTTTTTATGGTCGGTCCACACCAGAAATGGCTGGTCAGCCCCCTCCAGCCAATGTCTCCACTCTTCTTAGGCGACATTGGTTGCCAGCAGCTCCCGGTTCCCAATGTCATAGTTGCTGTCTGCCGGGGTCAGAGCTTTTTAACTACATCGGCATCCTCAGCCCCAGTGATAGGCAGACCCCCCTCTGAACCCCCAGGCTCCTTCTCTACCACAGAGGGTGTGTTGGTGGGATTGAGGAGGTCCTCAAAGTATTCCTTCTACCTCCCGACAACATCCCCAGTCGAGGTGAGCAGCTTCCCACTTCCACTGTAAACAATGTTTGTGGAGTACTGCTTCCCATCTTTTTCTAGGCCTTCATTAAAAAAAGGTCCAGCCCCTCTCGAGAAGGGTGGTTCCAGAGCCCAAGCTATGTGTTGAGGTGAGCTATATTTGATCTGTATCTCTCAACTTCACGCACCACCTCAGGCTCCTTCCCCACCAGTGAGGTGACGTTCCATGTCCCAAAAGCCAGAGTTAGTAACCACGGATCTGTCCGGCAGAACCCACTGCCACGTGGCTCACATTGCACCCAACCCCTATTGCCCCTTCCACAGGTGGTGGGTCCATGGGAGGGCGGACTCATGTCTCCTCTTCTGACTGGGCCCGGCCAAGCTCCACGGACTGGGCCCAGGCCTGGCTCCTGGGGGTACCCCGGTAACCCGCATCTGGGCAAGGGAAAGTGTGTGCTTGAAATTTTTCTCATAGAGGTCTTGTGAATCGCGCTTAGGCTGGACCATCACCTAGGACCTATTTGCCTTGGGTGATAATATATATATATATATACATATTTTTTTTCCCCTGTCAAACTTAAAGTTAATTTTAACTATTCACTATAAAATAACTCAGAAAAGTACTTTTGGCAACATGTATTCTGGATTTGTATTATAATTCTTTTATATTCCTTTTCACTCTAACAGGAGAAGTCCTTGCCTGTCTTTGAGACTGGCTGAAAATGGTCATGCTAGACATGACCGAAAGAGCATCCATCTGAAAAGACGTAAGTAGGCCTTTTTAGTTGTTTCAGGAAATAATTATCACTGTTTCTTTTAAGACTGATTGCAGTTGTCTTTTAGGTGACATACATAAGAATTCAAGAAAACACTCGGTGGAATGGGAGAAGAGTCTGATTTCCTGTTACACTCAGAGCAGGAAATAACACATCGTACAGTATAATGATTACAGTTAGACATTCTTGCTTTTGTTCAGTGATTTGTTTATAATAGGTTTCTAAGAAAAACTGGTTGTGGCATGTTTATGCAGCGCCAAGAGGGCTTTGAGTTGTAATAGGTGAGTTTACTGCTGATGACTCGTTTTGATCAGAGAGAGCGTTTTACCTGAAAGAAATTTGGACATTACTAATTCTGTGTGCACCAATGGTTATTTACCCAAAATTATGTTGGAGGTAGATTTGTTGCGCTGTGAATTTGTGTTATGGTTTGATTTGTGGTCCAAATTATTTGCAAGTGAATAAATAAATTTAAATAGTCTTTTTTTATTATTTGCAAATGTGATTTATTTTATTTATTTATTTTTTTTATACATAGTTTAACATATCACATCAGGATCTTACAGTGACAGCGCAAGCTAGACATTGTGCTGCTGTTAAAATGACTAGTGGATGGAACACCCATGTTCACTGGCCTTTCACGTGGCACCAACTGGCATGTACAATATCAGATCCTTGTTGTTGTATAATAGGACCTAACATTCTGAGTCTTTGTACACATGCTCTTCTTGTTCTTCTGAGTCTTTGTACACATGCATGCTCTGCTAACTTGAAAATGAAGTTGAACTTGTAATGATCTAATTAGATCCTGGTGTTAAACTAATTGGCAAGTTCCTGTCTATGTAAAGTAATGTTTTCTTTAGTTTGTAAGTTTTATTTTTTTTTTTTTATTTGATTTTGATATACTGTATTAATCCCATAAGTGAAATTATTGCCTCTGCATTTAACCCATCTAAAGTAAGCACACACACATAAACAGTGAGCACACACTTGGAGCAGTGGGCTGCCACACATTGGGGTTGCCTGGAGAGCAGTTGGAGGTTGGGTACCTTGCTCAAGGGCACTTCAGCCATGAAGTTGAAGGAAAGGCAGGAGCAACTCACTCCCCCACCACCACACATTTTTCCTACTGGTTTGGCAATCGAACCAGCAACCAGGTCCCAAAGCCGCTTCTCTAACCATTAGGCCCCCCAAATGTCTAGTAATAATAACATGAACAATATAAAGTAAAGGTATTAATATGAGGGTATTAACTTAGTAAAACTGAGCATGCACTCGTGGACTGCGGACAGACAAACACACACTTTCCTGCGGAACAATAATCAGCGCATCACAGTGCCTTCTGTGTAGCTCACACGAAAGGTAATGAATAACCTTAAACCAAAAATATATATCAAATAATTTTGTTTCAATAAGAGTCCTGCATATGTACAAATGTTATGAAACATAAGTGCTTCCTGCATTGTCAAATTATTTTTAATCTTATGGTTTCAGTGAAGGGAAATCATTATGATGTAGCCTACACAGACATTTGCAGACAATTGTGTTCTTCCAAAGTTTTGATATCAGTTTGAGGAAAGTCCATATATGGGTCTGAAGGTCTGGTGTCCACATGCATTTGTCCTTATAGTGTATGTTTCCTCAGTGACTTATGTCATACTGTTTTAGGAGTTCCCAGCTGTATTTGTGGATGTGTATTTGGTAAAATAATAGTTTTGCCCAAGAGTAATCACAGCTCATGTAAAAGGAAAGTCCTAATGCAAGCTGTGATTATGATGAAGGGCTTTTTGTTTTGTTTTTTTGTACTAAAGATTTCCAGAAATAGTTAAGAACAATAATGGTTAAGGAGGTTGTGTTTATTATGTGATTAATATGTGACCTATTACATTTTATCAGAATTTATCATTTTGTGTTGTGACGAGTATAAGTGTATTATTATTATTATTATTATTATTATTATTATTATTATTATTATTATTATCTCATGGCTTCATTCGAGGGCAAGCTAAACCTTTCAGCCTCAGGCCTCGAGAACTTTTTGCCATTCCAAGCAGGGCGGCTATTTGTAGGAGCTTGATCTTGGCAGAGATGCCTATTGTGCTTAGATGTTTCTCCAGGTTGTTTGTGACTGTGCCCAGGGCTCTCACGTCTATTAGAACAACAGTTGTCTTGATGTCCCATAGTTTAGCCACCTCTCTTCTCAAGTCCTGATCTTTATCAACTTTCTCCTTTTCCATTTTCTTGCATTAGATACAGCGATGTCAATAATACAGCATTGGCTGTCCTTTCTGCTAACCAACACTAGATCTGGCCTACAAGCTTGTATTTCCTTGTCTGTCTGTATATTTAAATCACAGAGGAGTTTCACTGCTTTATTATGAACTTCTCCTTTTGGCTTGTGGTCATACAACTTGTTAGCAGCATCGAGCTCATTTTATACTTTGGCAAGCTTCCAATGGGTGATCTGTGCAACATTGTCATGTTGGTGTATTAGATTTACGCAAGTTTACTGCATTCACACACAAGATAATTTGTGGTTTCATCCTTTGTCCTGCACATACTGTATGGGGGTGACAGGTTCTGTTTCTGGACCTTAGCCTTTGTTGGTACTTACCGCCTGATCTTGTACTGCAGTAATGAGTCCTCCGGTTTCTTTCTTGAAATCCCCCTTCACCATCCAGTCCCACAATGCCCTACCTGTTATATTCTCTGTTTGATGCAAGAATTGGCCAGGCATAGGCTTACTCTTTCACCCTTCTGGTTGCTTCAGCTCATTCCGTTCTTTAATAATCTTTAAACTTTAGTTAGTTAAACTTGAGTAGCTCTTCCATGCTTGCCTTGATGTAACTTGAAAGCTCAGCTTTCTTATTACAATTACAGACACAGTCTTCGGTGCTGATAAGGCCACGGCATCCATGACTTCTAGGAGCATATAGTCCAAGTCTGCACACGGGTGGAACATTCCATAAATGAATAACTGCTTACTAATTTTTCTGTCCACTTCTTTTATTTGAGTTTAGTCCAATAAGGACTCCACCTCAGTAGTGGAGGACAGAGACAGTCCATGTATTTATTCCTAATGTGATGTTCTTGCCATTTAACTTTGGCTTTAACACTTCAGTCTGTGGAGATACTCACCCCTTAACTTGCTCTTCATTCCCTCATGCAGTATGTCATTATATTCAAGGACTCCCAGGTACTTATATCCATCTTTGTCAGCTGTTTTCATCTTTTTTCCGTCGGGCAGGTCATCCCCTTCAAAATTGACAACCTTCCCTTTGCTACAGTTTGCTACACTGGGGGTATAAATAGAATTGAAGTTTGTATTTTACTATGTAAATACACTACATGGTATTTGTTTTATAAAATTTTATGCCAAAATGCTTTGTACACTTCACCTTTTCATTCATGGTAATTAAACACAAAACTGCTTTAAATAGCCCGGTGATAATTCAAAACTGTTGAAATTCATAACGTCACCTGCTGGCCCTTCTCTACCTGACTGCTCTCCATCTCTAGCAGGCGCTTGACCACACCCTTGCTACCATAGCAACCTGTCTCAGCAGCTGCAGTGCTATCACTTGGGTTTCTGGCTGTTAAAAGTTAGTCTTTTTTTCTTTCTTGTAAATGTATCTTTGTTATCTTGTGGTTTTTATTATTTTTTTTTATTGTATTTTATTTTTTATTTTTTGTAAAACTCTTCCGACCTTTTCTGTTAACCTTGTTTGTGTTACTTTCCATACTAATTAAAGATCCCAGATATCATGCAGGAAATTTAGTCAGGTAACAAGAAATTATGGCACAAGTACGGAAATAAATCCGGCACAAATACCACAGCATTTAAAGCATTTTAGTGTGTGGAGACAGTGGTGAGGAAAGTCAAGTGGTTTATTTTTAAGAACGATAACCGGAAGGTGGCAGTAGTACAACAGTGACCTTAAAACCACGAAGAAGAAGAAGAACCCGGATGTAGATTTTGTTGCTGAAGTAATGGTGTTGATGCAGTGATTAAAACAACTCAGGTATGTAATAATTAGTTCAAGCACGATTTTAAATACTGTTAGAATAGAGTGTTAACAGGAAGATAAGTGTAAATGGGTCAGTTGTAGCAGGACAGATAGAAAACTAAGGTTTTGTTTTTGTTGGAAGGCCGAAGAGGAGCCCGGGTTTACCTGTGGTTTAAGGATGAACATACTCTGAGAGTTCTTAGTGTTAGACGGTAATATACCGGTGGGAAACATGGTGTTTAATGAAGTTAGTGTTAGAGTTTTATTAAAACTAAGTAAAGTTTATACATAGCGGCTCGCGCTCTGTTTCCCGGTGTTTCCCACATGATCATATCCGGCTTGTGAGGAATTTAAACGCCCATCACATGATGGTCTAAATAGGAAGGAATTCGTCCCTGTTTCCGAAAATTGCTCACTCTTTCACTCCCCTATTTACTCAAGAGAGTAACACTCACTCACTGAACCGCTTTATCCTATTAGACGCTGGAGCCTACCTCAGCCAACTGTGGCCACAGGTGGGTTACACACTGAACCGCTCGGCAGGCCACCCAAGGGCAACACATACAAACTTTCACACTCACCTAGAAGCAGTTCGGAACAGCCAGTACCCTAATGTGCATGTCTTTAAACTGTGGGAGGAAACTGGACACTCCACATAGAAATATCCTCGCTGAGCCCGGGACTCGAACCTAAGCCCTTCTTGCTGTGGACCAGATGTGCTAACCACCACACCATCATGTGACAGAACTAGATGTTGTTGCTGGATGTTAAATCACTGGACTCCTCAGTGCCGGTGTGTGCTGGTGCTTTGCTGTCTTTTTAATAAATGACATTTGAGGCCTTGGATCAATTTCTTTCACTGCACTGGAACTTTGATCCATTTTATTATAAAATGTATCAAAACATTTTATAATTTACTCCATTTAGATTTTTCCTGTCTCCTTAATAAGTCAAGTCAGTTTTATTTGTATAGCGCTTTTTACAATTGACATTGTCACAAAGCAGCTTTACATAGTAAAATTA
>JAOUQZ010000029.1:7965631-7985469 GCA_028564935.1 Neosilurus hyrtlii | reverse complement strand
GTTAAATGTAAGACGTTGTTTTAGATGTGACTCAAACTTAAATGTGAGGAAAAATGAGCTAAATGTGGAAAAAGTGTCCGCTAAAACTTTGCAACAAATCTTTACATTTGGTGCCCCATACACGGGCCTTGTTGACACCATCATTCTGAGACTTAGTTTTAAAATAACTGCCAATAAAATCATTCATCAGCTATTGAACTAAAATTTTGCATATGAAAAACAATTAATTTACAGATTGTAATTAGCTTACTTTATTACAAGTGTTGAGTTCTCTTTTAAGAGGTGCAATGTTTTATTCCTCAAAAACTGGGGATTCAAACTGGTCAGCATGCCCAGAATTAACTCCCACAAAAGAGAACTGTGTATTTTTTCTTGTAATGTGTAACAAGGTTCAGGAGGCTTAGTGAACTTAGATCACTTCTGCATGCCACACATTTAAAACACCTTATTGTTTTTCTAGTTTGTGTACCTGCATGTGGGTCGCCCTCTTCAAATCTGAATTTTGTGTCCTGCAACCATGTGTGCATTTTTAAAATAAGTTTGGTTAATCATTATCATGATTAAAGAACCCTCTGTAGTCAAATCTTAACCTCTTTTCTCATCCATGCTTTTCACTAAGGTCAAGCTTGAGATAGTCTAGTTCTACTGGCCTGTTTTATTTTTCCTGATTTTAAGCATTTAGTACTAGAATTATCTGCAACTAAAAAAAAGTATAGCTTGCATTATATAAAAGTATACTACTACTTCTACTACTACTACTACTACTACTACTAATAATAATATGATTGTGTTCCCTGTGCTTGTGTAGGTTTCCTCTAGGTACTCCAGTTTTCTCCCACAGTCCAAAGACATACACATTAATCTAACTGTCTGTTCCAAATTGCCCACACATGTGATTGTGAGTGGTTGTGTGTGTGTGTGTGTGTGTGTGTGTGTGTGTGTGTGTGTGTGTGTGTGTGTGTGTATTGCCCTGCAATGGTCTGGCGAGCTGTCAAAGGTGTACCCCACCTTCGCCCAGTGTCGGCTGACCCCGTTACCCTAGTAGGATTAAGCGGTTCAACAAAAGACAAAAATAAATAAATGAATGAAAAAAAAAACACTTCTGTATTTGTATAAACTAATAAAAACATTATATCTTCATTTATTTATATTTATTACATTTTCAAAATCTTATTTGATTCATAATATTCTCATAAGTAATGTAATGTCCATTACAAGATATCACTGAACATAACATTGTCCATATCCATATATTTTTTTCACTCGATAGAAGTTTTGCAGTAATAACAGCATGACATACAGTACAGCTGGACTTGCATATCTACTCAGAGACTATAATGTCATGGTTATGTCAGGCCTAATACCCAGGATTCTAGTAAAGTGTTACCTTTAACAGTATGAGTAATTAGCATGGGTGGCTAATCACCATGTTTTCCCCAGACCACAATGTGTTGAGATTTTGGGAAAGGAATGATCTCATCTCTATGCTATTCTTGGGAGCTGCATTCTCAAGGGGCCCCGGTACAAGCTAGATGTCTTAATTCATGGCAATACAATGTACTTCTGAGGTTTCTGTGAATGATGTGCACTTTTATCTCATGCAGTCAAACCCTGAGAGCAACTTGTTTGAACAAAGAAGAACAAGAATATATTGCTATATGTTTCAGTAGAGACTAACATGGCAATGATAGCTTGAACTTTTAACACTTATTGTTAATGGTTAACTGTACTGAGTTTAATAGTGTAGATAAATTTTTCAAATGTGACTTGTGGAAATTACTTTTCCCCCCTCTCTTTCAAACAGTTATTTAGTGTTGACAGATAATTTTTGTGGCTGTTATATATCCCTTCTCAGAAAGTACCTCAAAGTTAGCTCTCGCCCAGGAGCCAAGATGGCCATCTGCTCTTGAGTTTCAATGCAGGGCACAAAAAGTGTGAGCAAGAATGTGTCCCAGCCTGATAAGTCAGATAGCAAAAGGTCAGAGAAGCAAGGTCTAAAGATCTAAAAGGTTCCACTGTGAACGTGAGAAAGTAACATGGCCTTTTTTTTTTTTTTTAATTACAAACTATTTGTAGTTTGGGCCCAAACACTTGACTCTACATGACATTTCATTCATTCCACTTCCACTCCTATGGTGGAAATTATACTAGTAAGACCTAAAGGCAGCGATTCCTTCCAAGCTATTTCCGCACCGCAGAGCCTCATGATGTATACTGTATACTCACTCACTCATTTGCTGAATCGTTTAATCCAATTAGGGTCTTGGGGATCCTGGGCAACATTGGGCAAAGGCGAGGTGCACCCTGAACAGCTCACCCGACCATAGCATTGCCAACAAACACAAAACCATTCACACTGACACAATTTGAAACAGCCAATTTGCCTAATGGGCATGTCTTTGGACTGTGGGAGAAAACTGGAGTACCTGGAGGAAACCCACAAAAGCATGGGAAAACATGCAAACTCCACACTGAAATCCGTGCCGAGTTTTTTTTGTTGTTGGTTTGTTTGGGGTTTTTTTTGGATCAATTTATTTTTATGTCTTTCATAAAATGCTGTGGAGTCAAATCATGAGGAGAGCAGAGATTTTAATAGCCCTGGTCAAATATTTTTCCTTACTTGCATAGGCTGTCTGATTTATTGCAGCCTACACCTTCATCTGAAGCAACGACTGATAAAAAGCAGTCCTGCTCAGATAAGACACAATCATGTTTACTTAAAGACACCACTGGAACTAGAGGTTTGCTCGAGGTGCAGTAATGATTGTGATGCAGTATACGTATTTTAAATCAAATATCAATTAAAATGACTTTACACTTCACAGTAGGTAGAATATCATCAGTCGATTTTCAGCATGAAGAGGAAATAAATAAAATACCCCACATGTCCCTCCTGTTTGCAGTGTAACTAGAGCCGCTTCTCGTTTAACTGTGACTCCTTCAAACAACAGCAGAGGTGACTGCACCCAAAGAACAGACTCATAGGTCCTACCATTTATCTTTTATCATGCATCTCTACTCAGGATGGACTGTGGGTCACATAGTCAGTCCATTCACTCAGTCAGTTAGTGGAGACGGTTAATTAACTGTTAGAAAGCTACTAAAAGGGTTTCCAAAAAGGTAAAAATTAACAAATAGGTGATTTATAATAATGAATGTGCTTTATAGGTGGCACGGTCAGTGAAAGGGTTTGGAATTTCAATTGCTTCAACTTTCCCTCTGACCCTGATGGATAAGCAGTATAGTTGATGGATTGCATGAATGCATTGCATGAATGAAATGAAAAAATATATCAACATATACAGTAAAGGAAAAAATAAAGAGTGCACTGCCTATGATCAGTTTGTCAGGTTCCCCGCAAGGGAAATTATTGCCTCTGCATTTAACCCATCCATCCATATGTAAACAGTGAGCACACACACACACATTTGGAGTAGTGGGTTCCCGGAGAGTAGCTGGGGGTTAGGTGCCTTGCTCAAGGGCATTTCAGCCATGAAGGTGGAGGAAGGAAATGTGCAGCTCACTCCCCACTGCCACGCATATCTCCTGCTCGTTCAGGAATCGAACCAGCGACCAAGCCCGCGTCGCTAACCATTAGGCTATGTCTGGCCCTGTCAAGAACTTTAAACACATTGGTTTCTGTAGAAAATGGTCAAAAATAATTTTTTAAAAGTTGCAACATTTTCATTAATTTAATTTCATTTTCTGAACCACCTAATTCTAATTATGGTCGCGTGGAGGCTGGTGCCCATTTCAGTTGACTCTGGGTGAGGGCAGAGTACATCCTGGATAGCTCACCAAGCCATCGCAGGGCAGAAACACGCTGACGGCAACTCAACGGCCTACTCAGCAACGACAGTGAGAGACATGGCCAGCTTTGGGGGACAGTAGTGACAACTCAGTGATAAGAGCTTGAACTCCCAACCTTCAGATCAGTAAGCCTGCATGCTTTACTGGGCCACCACTGCCCCTGCAATGTTTTCAGACCTTAAATAAAGCATACTGCAAATCAAGGTCATGTTAAGCACTTATTGAATGAGGCAAAGTATGATATGGAGAATTATTCCGATTGAGAGAATTTTATCTGCTGAGTCTGAAGGCAGAGGCAGGTAAAACCCTCCGAGATCTGAAAAATTCTCCATATCATACAAAATCCTAATTCTGTGATTGTTTTATTGTTCATTCAAAATTTTTTTTAGTCCAGAGGAAAGCACATCGTAGCCAGTTTGATTCAGCTAGAGGTGCCGTATGGTACTCCCTGCTAATGCCTTTTCTCATTCATTCGAGACAAATTCCACAAAGAGATGGAACAAAATATGGAAAGTTTTTGATGGTAAGGACATTGTTTTTATTAGTTATAGTTATCTCCTCAGCATGTAATGAACAATCAACAAGCACATGATACTCTCATATGTAACTTTGATTCGTGCAGGAACTGTAAAAGTACTTTTGTGATAATTTGGTGCTTCTCATTTTGGGCCCAAAAAATCTGATTAAGTGAGATTCAATTCCTTTTTTAATTATCCCTCTAGACTTGAGAGCACTTTTCTTTCTAGTTTTCTCTGGAAGCTGGGGGAGAGGAGGAACACAGAAAGGCTACTGACAGCACCCTAATGAAAGTGCTGTTGGGTGGCTGAACTTTTTGCCCATGTCTTGGTCGTTGCTATTCTCTCTAAGATAATGCTTACAAAAGCAAACATAGTGAGAAAAAATAGATGCTTTGACAGCTCAGGGCTGCAGTGTTTCACGGTAAATTGCACTAACTATCCAAGCTGGTGGACGGGCAGAGCCATCTGCCACAGAACGTAACCTGTCTATCTTATATGACATCTATGAGGAGGGCACGAGGATGCAACAGTCATTCAACTTATCCGATGTCAATGATGAATAAGATAGCTCATACAAGAATCCCAAGAATTTGCTGGTGGCTTTCCATCAATCAGAAACAAGAAAATATTTTGAAGGGATAATAATCAATTTTAAACAACACAATATGTTTCAACTTCAGATGAGTTCAATAATCAATACTTGGTGGAATAGTCGAGGTATTTTTATCACAGGTTTCATGCATCTTGGCATGCTCTCCACCACTCTTGCTCTTAGGTGATTTTAAGCCAGCCTGACTCTTCTTTGCTTCTCATTTTTGACTGGCTGTTTTCTAGCTTTGCATGACTTCAACCACACCCGGAGGAACCTGTTTAAAACTGTGCTTGCAGTGCATTTAACCCCAGCTGCCATTTGCCATTCTTTTGTAGGTTCTGTTGATGTCATCCAACGGTTGTTGACGGTTGACTGACATTCGAAGAAGTTGATGATCATCTTGGTCAACGGAGAGTCATTGGAATGTGAGCCAAAGGAAAATAGATGGTCATGAGCCATCAAATAAGCTGAGTTGATTAAAATTTTGTACCAGGAGTGGGATAATATCACCTGAAACATGATACATGCAACATGAAAAAAACTGCTGGAGAGAATGCCAAGATGCATGAAAGCTGTAATTATATCTCAGGGTTATTCCAACAAATATTGAGTTCTAAAATCATCGTAACATTAACGTCTGTTTTGTTATTTTTGACCAGTTGTCATTTTTTGCAATTAAATGCTTTAAGTGACAACATTTTATGTTAAATTTAAGGGAAATGTAGTCAGTGGGCCCTGCGATGGCCTGGCAAGCTGTCCAGGTGGTACTCTGCCCTCGCTCAGAGTCGGCTGAGATGGGCACCAGCCTTCCCCGCGACCCTAATTAGGAATAAGCGGTTCAGAAAATGAATAAATGAATGAATGTAGTCAATAGTTTCTGGAATAAAACAACACTATTCATGTTCAAATACTTTTTCCAGCTTTTTGTTGCCCTGTCCCAACTTTTCTGAGACAAGATTGCTGCCAACAAATTTAAAATCAGTTAATATTTTTCATGAAATTGTCTCACATTAAACATGTAATGTTTTCTATGCTTATACATTTTCTAAGCCGCTTAATCCTAATTAGGGTCGCAGGGAAGATGTCGCCTATCTAAACCGACTCTGGGCGAGGGAGGGGTACACCCTGGACAGCTCACCATGCTATCGCAGGGCTAACACACACACAACCATTCACACTCACACTCACAGCAATTTGCCTATTAGCCAATTAGCCTAATGTGCATGCTTTTGGACTGTGGGAGGAAACTAGACTACCCAGAGGAAACCCACACAAGCATGGGGAGAACATGCAAACTCCACACAGAAACGCCCGAGCCCAGGAATTGAACCCAGGCCTTCTTGCTGTGATGTGGACATGCTAATCACTGTGAATAATTGTGTGTGTGTTGGCCCTGCAATGGCCTGGCGAGCTGTTCAGGGTGTACCCTGCCTTCACCCAGAGTCGGCTGAGATGGGTGCCAGCCTCCCCATGACCCTAGTTAGGATTAAGCGGCTTAGAAAATTTAATTTAAAAATGGGTTTATGAGACTTGCATTGCATTGTGTTCTGTTTTTATTTGTCTTTTACACAGCCTACCAACTTTTTTGAAATTGGGATCATAGTTTTCATAGTTAGTCACTCGAACGATTATTGGCACATAGTGAGTCAAATTACAGTCACGGGTTATATTATAGTATTGGAGTTTAAAGGGTTTACAGAGGCACGTGTGTGTACAGAATAAAAGAATAGAAAGTGCTTAATGACCAACAAAATGCAAGTGTATTATTTAATTTAATATTAAATACTACTATCTGTAATGTATAGTAGTAAGCCAGTTTATTAGGTATACTTGTATAATTACTAATTAAACACTACTAAAGTGGCATCTCAGTGCTGTCAGGGTCATGCAGTAGAATTTTTAAGTAGCGTTAACTTCCTGTAGTCAACATGTGATGGTTTTTATAAGCTTTATGTTTCATAATCTGCTTCAGAATGTATACATATTTCCTGTTAGACTCCCATTTTTTTAATTCCCCACTGCAGTTTCAGTCTCTGCAACCTGTTCACTCAAACCTGGCCTTTCTCCAAACATCTAGCAACACACACCCTGCATCTTGGCTAAGCCTCACAAAGGTACCCATTGTTCAAGGGAAGCACTTGTAAATACTTCGTCTACACGCACTGATGAAATTAATGTGCAAAGAGAAGCCATGGGCTTCTCTACATTATCAACATGCATGTTTCTGTGTTATGCAAGCCCACATTTTTTGTACGCTAGCTCTGTATGCTCACACACACACACACACACACTCCTGCAACTTACGTATGAGTCCCCAAACAGACTCCTATACATTTCTCTTAGTTACTATCCAACTGAAACATGATCACTGAGTAATGCATACAAGGAAACACAAAGCTTCCTGGCTGAAATGTTCCTCAGAGGAGCGGAGGTGAGACTCTCAAGGTAATGCAAATTTCTCAGGTCATATAGGGATTATAAATATAAAATTTAGTGACATATTAATTGTCACATTATGGATTTATTATATGGATTGTATCCACACCTACACACTGTCTTTACATACTTCTATACTTTCTATCTATCTATCTATCTATCTATCTATCTATCTATCTATCTATCTAGATAGATAGATAGATAGATAGATAGACAGACAAGCCCAAATTTTCCATTACTAAAGATTTTAGTGTGCATGTTTCCAAACAGAACAGAAGGTCTTCCACCCAGAAAAGGTTTCACTTCACTCCATGTTAGTTATTTAATGGCCACACAGAGACAATCACAGGAAATGCTCTGTACAACAGCCTTTCCTGGAATCTGATCAACTCTGGAAAAAAGAGGAAGGAAATAGAAACTGGCTTATCAGAAAGCATACCAAATAAGGAGTGAGGCGAAACCAACAACAGAGTGATGTCAGATAGGCATGGGAGGTGGGGCTGATGAAACCGATCTTGTGCAGCCAGTCAAAGTTTAACAAGTGTCACTGTCTGTGTCACTACGTGTGCACCTGGGATTCGGTTCAAACCGGTTTAAAAAATGCAGCTCAGGCAGTGCATTTTGACACACATCCTGAATCCAGTTCATGAACCTCCGCATTAAAATGCACGAAGAGATGTTATAAGTGAGTTTATAAGTGATTTGTTTACAATATTTTAAAGACATGGTTGTATGCTCACATTCAGAAAGGTGCACCCAAGCCCTGCCCCTCTTCAACAACAACACCACACTTGCAGTGGCTATGCAAATGAGAGGTGAAACATTGAAACTAATAGGCTCAGAGGTGTAACGCAGCACAGGCGGATTACACAAACCTCGAAAAGGCTGACAAAATGGTATCAATTGTCCTTTAAAAATGAAGTGTCAGGTGGAGTGAGTAAACTTGTACTACAGGGTGAGGGCGACATCTGTGAGTTGGCAACTCTCAAGGCCGAAACTAACCTCAAAAGAAATATTCACTCCAAATTGCATCAACATTTACATAGGCACATGATTTCATACTACGGCATGGTCATGGTGGTGTTCACGTGTAGTATGTGGCCATACAATGTGAATGGGGAGGGACAAAAATAAGTGGAATGTGTAGCCATGACATGTGAAGGAATGAAAGATGCTGTAACGTGCCTTAAGTTTCATTGTGTGGTTACAAATTGATAAATATCTTCCCTTACCAACATGAAATATTTTTTCTACGGATACCAATCATAGTGTTATCATTTAGCCTTAAATATTTAAAATGTTTTTACATGTCCACATATTTTTCCCTCAAATCTCGCATATTACATTTTTTTACATTTTACTCCATATGGCAACATTACTGATATAAACATGGAAAAGTGTATTAAAGAACATTTCATTAATTCGTTTGCTGAACGACTTTATCTTACTAGAGTTGCAGGGCAGGGGGCTGGAGCCCATTTTAGTGAGGTAGCCTAATGTGCATCTTTTGGACTTTGGGAGGAAACCAGAGTACCTGGACCCATGCAAGCATATGGAGAACATTCAAACGCCACACAGAAATGCCCTCACTGAGCCAGGGACTTGAGCCCAAGACCTTCTTTCTGTAATGCAGATGTAATAACCACTATGTCACTGTGCCACTAAGCAAGGAAAATGGTTTACATTATTAAATATTACGTTTGACATTATTATAAAATATTATGCCCTGCTGGGATCAATAAAAAAGGTCCTGAGTTTGAGTCCTGGGCTCAACGAGGGCATTTATGTGTGGAGCTTGCATGTTCTCCTCGTGAAACTCTGGTTTCCTCCCATAGTCCAACGACATGTAGATTAGGTTAACTGGCTGTTCCAAATCACCGCAGGTGTAAGTGAGAATGGTTGTATGTTGGCCCTTTGATGGTTTGGTGAGCTGTTCAGGGTGTACCCCGCCTTTGCCCAGTTTCAGCTGAGATAGGCTTCAGTCTTCCTGTGACCCTAGTAGAATTAAGTGGTTCAGCAAATGAGTGAGTGACATTTACTTTTTCACGTCCTTAAAATGTCTTTTTCCGGGTAACACATATAATAAATACATAAAATAATAATAATAATAATAAAATAAATTAAAAAGGGGCATTTGTGGCCTAATAGAGCAGCAGGTTTGGGACCAAAAGGTCGATGGTTCTAGTCCTGAACCAGCAGGAAAAATGGGTGGTGGCGGGGGAAGTGAACAGCACCTTCCCTTCCTCGACATTCATGGCTGAAGTGCCCTTGAGCAAGGTACCTAAAACCCAACTGCTCTCTGGGCACCACATTGTGGTTGCTCACTGCTCCCGTGTGTGTGTGTGTTTGTGTGTGTGTGTGTGTGTGTGTGTGTGTGTGTGTGTGTGTGTGTGTGTGTGTGTGTGTGTGTGAGTGTGCTCACTGTGTCCGGGTGTGTGTTCACTTTGGGTTAACTACAGAGCCTAATTTCCCTTGTGGGATTAATAGAATATATCAAAATTAAAAAAACAACAACAACACTCCTATTATATCACATACTGATATATTACACACAATCCTAAAAGTCAGAGTTTTAGAAAGTTCCCTTTGGAATTATCTTCATACCGTCTGCATGTGGGGACTGAAGACTTATACCTTAAAGACAAAAGCGTTAACCTAACAGACAGAAACTATTTAATGAGATATACACACACCCATGCAACAAGCAAACAATGAGACTAGTTCAACCAGATTTCTTTCAATGTATGACTCAAATCCTGTACATAAAAACGTTTCATTACAACAATTTTCATTACCGTTCTTGCAAATTAATGTCCAGTCACACTCCCATCATATGTAATGAATCAAATTATTAAAAATTATTATTAAATGTGTCATATCTAAGAATTATTACATTATGACCACACTAGCTCTGAATTATGGATGGTTTCACTCCAAATATTGTTAATTATAAAATATTTATACCATAAAGTCAATGAAAATGAAAAAAAAAAGTCAAAGTCATATTAGAGTACTTTCTCAGTAGCTACCTTGAATAATTAAATGCAGTGAAACTTATGAGTGAGGAGGATAAGACATCTGTAAGCGTAAATACAAATGTACACAAAAGTGTTATTATGTTGTGTGTAGATTATCAGAAGATCCTTATGTTCACAATTAAAAAAAAAAAAGGTAAATGGGAATGTTCAGTGTGTGTTTGTATCTTTACTAAACAACTCTCAGTTTCATCTTGGGACCCTTTGGACTACAATTCACTCATTCTCAATAGCCCTGCCCTATTTTTCTTATACTCCACCCTCCACGCTCCTGTGCTCTGTCTCTCTTAAGGCACTCCTCTGGCACTCCCAACTTGACTTGCTTGTCTAAGGTAGGCTGTGCTCTCACTTTTCCTCCCTCTCTCTCTCTCTCTCTCTCTCTCTCTCTCTCTCTCTCTCTCTGTAAGAAGGGGAGGGCTATACATGTGTTTAATCAATAACATACAGAATTTAACGATATTAGTAGGTTGTGTGTGCAGCTGCTTGCTTCACAGTTCCACCGATTGCAAGGTTCCAGATTTCTGACTTCTTCTCATTTGTTTGTGCTCTCTCTCTCTCTCTCTCTCTCTCTCTCTGGGTGGCTTGTCCACAGACACTTCCTGTTTGCTTGATCAGGTATATAGACGCATCTTGTGTGTATACGTTTCTGTACATGTGTGAGGTGAACATGGCTGAGCCCGTGTCCCCAGATTACTTCACCTGCCACCTGTGTGCAAATCTCCTGAGGGATCCAGTGGCCATCCCCTGTGGCCACAGCTTCTGTATGGACTGTATTAGTGGCTACTGGAATGACGCTGACTACACTGGGATTTACATCTGTCCTCAGTGCAAAATTACTTTCACCCAAAGACCCGTGCTCAGACCTAATGCAACCCTCTCCAAGGTGGCTGAGAAGATCAAGAAGACGGGCCTGAACCTCAACCTGGTGCCTCCAAGCAATGGAAGCTTCGCTGGACCGACAGATGTGCCTTGTGACTTCTGCTCTGGAAAGAAGCTCAAAGCTGTCAAGTCCTGCCTCAACTGCTTGGCTTCATACTGCGAGAAACATCTGAAACCCCACTATGAATCAGCAACTTTCAAGAGACACAAACTGGTGGACGAGCTCGGGAACCTCGACAGAAAAATCTGCCCACAGCACCAGAAGAGCTTGGAGCTCTTTTGCCGTACTGACCAGATGTGTATCTGCGCTATCTGCACCGTCAGTGAGCACAAAGGTCATGATATTGTGTCAGCAGAGGCAGAGAGAGGCGAGAAGCAGGTAAGAAAAGATATATATATATTTTTAATAAAAATAAAACCGTGATTCTAAGAGAAGCTACCGAGATGTTTGGTAGTGTTTGACTAAGTGTCTCTGTAAGGCGTGTGGAACCATTAAACTATTCTTTCATCGGTGAGTAGTAATTAAATTTACCATAGTTGATCTTATGTTTTACATTATCTCATATTTTGCAGTCAAACTAGTTTTGTTTTTTTTTAAAACAAGCTAGCCATGAACCACCAGGGAGAGTTTGTGAAAAGGTACGGGTACAGAGGGTAAACATTAAACCATATGTATGTGAGGGAGACAGAACAAGCAGAACAAATGTCATAGCCAAATTAAGCTAGCACACCCTGGTGCTCAACCCATAGCCACACAGGGAGTGATTCAAGGCATGTCCTGAGTGGGTTCTGGAAACAGTTTGTATTTTCTTCCAAAACAATATTGTTCTATGTCCTTGAAGTTGAGAGAGAAAGGGAGGGAAAGGGTGGGTCAGGACTCGTAGTGTAGAGACAGGCCAAATCCCTCAGATAATTTTACGAATCTGAAGAGATCAGGCCAAAGCTCATGACCTACCCCCCTTCCTATACCCCTTACATTATCAGTAAAAGAAATAGACAGAGACCTCCTGCTAAACCACCACAGACACTACCCAGTTAGTAAGTGGACGTGTCTGATTAAGAGAATGTGCAGATGTCTACCTCCCCCGGACCCCACCCTTTGGAATTTCATCTCTATTAAGTTGCAAAAATCTTCCAACAGCTTAACAGTACTGTCTCTAGTTTGGTTAGATGAAGGCTTACAATAGGCAGTACATTGGAAAGACAAGATTAAAAACTATAAATAGTCATCCCTTAAATGTTTGCCCCTTCTCTGGAACAAGTACAGGACGACGGACAACGAGGACTGGTAAGATAAAAGCTGACAGATTGATATGTTTCTGTTTATCAGCATAATAACACTATCAAAGCTTGGCAAGAAGTTCTGTGCTGTTCTTCTAAACCGTGTGATCCACTGCCAGAGCGGGAACCAGCAGGTACTAACTGAGAACAGTTTGTTTACTCAGTTGAAACCAGAAGGACCTTATCATGGATTTAAGAACCCCCGACCCCCCTCCATATTTTTCATCAGCCTCTCAGTCTCTCACACAAACAGAGACACACACCACACACTCCCTTTATTCACCCCCTTCCCAGATTCCCCACATTCCATCAAGCTTATCTTGAAGAATAGTCCTGTGGACTTACTGAAATACTGCAGCAAAGCTCCCTCTTCATTCTCCAAGGGGCCGGGGCATGTGCACCTTGAAATACTTCTACAAAAAGCAGGAGCGGCTAGTTTCACATTCCTGGCATGGTTGGCATTTTTGTACTCACCTTTCTTTCCATAGTCTCATGAAATTTGAGGTGCCCATATTAAGCAGATCTCCATGTAAGGCAATTAATTACTAATGAGCAACAACGTGTGAAGATTTCCACCTTGCCAGATATACAACTTAAACCCAGTTGAATGACTTGGCATTAGTCATATACAGTGGATGGCCCCCATTTCAATAGTAGCCTGGTACATCATAAACTGTTATGAGGTTTAAACATACTTATGTACGTTTAGCAAAAGGTTTCTAGGTTTTAATTATTTGAAGAAACCTTTCAAGGCTTCTAAGGAGGAGATAACAGTATGTTTCCCCATAAAAAGTAGAATCCTCTAAGAAAGTTATTCTTTAAATAACTCTTTGGTGGTTTTTAGGTGTTGTCTTTTTTAGCTGGTTGTGTTTTTTATAGCTTTTTTAGCTGTGCTGAGAAGAAAACTCATTGAACATACTGTTTTTTTTTTCTCTAACAGAAACTTCTTGGAGTGTCCCAAGCTGAGATCAAACAAAAATGTCAGCAGAGGACCAAAGAACTGGAAGAACTAAAGACGGCTGTTGACTCACTGAAGGTAGGAATTTCAATCCGTTTCAGTTCTTCCCTCCAGAAAGCCTCCTGTTTTTTACAATCAACATAATCTGAGCAGTGTAAAACGCACAAGGCCATATTCTTTGGCTACGAGTGACAGTGACCTGGGGTGGAACTCTTATCTCTTTAGTAACGTTATAACAACCTCATGCAAGGGAAGACAAATAAACCTTGAGGCGTGAGTGTATATTTGCCCTTTTGTCTTATAAAGTGAAAATCAGTTCTTGGCACAGTATATCTTTTGTTCTGGTGTGTTAGACCATGAAATTGAAAGAAAGAAAGAAAAAAAAACTAAGCTAAAACAAAGCTGTTGTGTAGTCTGGAACAAAGTGATTAGCAAGTGGCTTAGCGTCTTTGCTAAACTATTCTTGTAAATGTGTCCCAGAGCTCGGCTCAAAGGGCCATGGCAGAGAGCAAGAAGATGTTTGATGAGATGATCACTTCCATCGAGAGGATGAGGTCGGAGGTCACCAAGCTGATCAACATCAATGAGAAAGCAGCGTTTGGCCAGGCCGAGGGGTTGATGGAGCGTTTGGAGCAGGAGATTGATGAGCTAAAGAAGAAGGAGAGTGGCTTAAAGCAGCTCTACAGCACAGAGGACCACATTCATTTCTTGCAGGTTAGTGTGTCCGCACGGTTTTCAGAAGTTAGCTGAAAATAGCCGGTTTCAAATTCAGAATTCAAACAAATCCATCTCTGCTTGGGCGGCACAGTGTCGTAGTGGTTAGCACTTCCGCCTTACAGTAAGAAGTACGTAAGGGCGTTTCTATTTGGAGATTGCATGTTCTTCCTGTGGTGATGTGGGTTTCCTCCGGTTATATGAAGAAGAGAAGAGTGGTAATATGGAGAAGGTCATGTGGGTAATGGTTATATGCCCCTGTTGGTTCTGCAATGGTCTGACGAGCTGATCAGGGTGTACCGCGCCTTTGCATGAAGTTAGTTGCGATGGGCTCCAGCCTCCTAATAAAGGTTAAAGTCTTTTGGAAATGAACGAATATACAATGAATATCCTTGCCATTTTGTATTATCTCCGGTCATGCCTCCATAGCACATGTACTCCTGGTTTGATACCGGGAATACTGACTGGTATGCTAGTCAAAGAGGGAAGATTACTGAATTGAACAGAAGATAGCAACCTTTGAAATAACTTTATCTCCCAAACTCTTATGGCAAGTTTAGAGTAATTTCTTCTGTACCAATATACCACTCAGAGTTTTCCTACTAAGAAAATTATTAGAAGAGGAAGCATAAGTCTAATATTATTCAGACACCAAACCAAATGTATATATTAACAGTAGATATGTACAGACTATATGTGGCCTCTGACAATAACCCTTGCTTTCCACTTACAGAACTTCAACTATCTCTGCACACCAACTGATGATGGCTTCATTCCCAAAATTTCTCTGAACCCAGACTTCTCATTCAGCGCTGCAAGGAAAGCTGTTGCAGAGATCAAGGAAAAACTTGAAGAACTGGGCAGAGAGGAACTGCTGAAAGTCTCAAAATCAGGTCTGAACCCCCTTTAACTACCATCACTCCCCTTAACGAAACCGCTCGTTGTACACTACCATGACCTTCTAGCACTGTGTATAATGTTTCGCTAAAAAGACAGCTAGGGTGAGAATGATTTTTAATCCAGCCACACAAGGCACATGACCATGAATTGCCCCGAACTCTATAAATCGGAGTCATATGACTGATTTGAAAAAGTAAATAGCACTTTGATTTATGACTAAAGTGTGGTACAGAAAAGCAACAGCTCTGATTGGGTGGTTAAAATCCTTTTGTACTTAGGATGTGTTATGTAATGATACAAGGCTACTGATTAGTCAGCTTGGTGGACATAACTTTGTAATGAAGTTGATGTTTAACAAACAAATGGGGTGGTTCTTGATGTGTACTATCTTTGTGCCTTGAATGCAGTGAATGAAGTACCTGTTTACACACTGGAGAATCGCAGCACTCGAGAGAAAAGCAGCCGAGGTGAGGCATCAAAAAGCACGTACAGAGACAACGTCTAATGTTGAAATGCGCTGAATGAAACCTAACGATACTCTTTTTATTTTCCGTATCTAGTCAAAGACATTCAAACAGTGGACAGTGCACCTCCTTCACAGCCCAGGAGCAGGTCTGAGTTCTTAAAATGTAAGTAGTATATCTAATTGTTCAGAAAGTCCACATGTTCCTGGTTTAGGCAATTCTTACATAACACATTCCTCCAGACTTCTGAGAATAGTACTCCTAGTCCATTGTGATATAGATGTTGATATTATCTGAGTTACTGAAAGTGATAAAACTCCTTCCTTATTGCCTATAGACTTTTGTCAGCTCCGACTGGACCCCAGCACAGCCTATAAAGAACTCTACCTGTCAGATGGCAACAAGAAGGTAACTCGAACCCGCAATTCACAGTCTTACTCTGATAATCCGGAGCGGTTCGACACCTTCGCCCAGGTGCTGTGCCGTGAGGCTCTGTCAGGTGGCCGGTTCTACTGGGAGATTGAATGGAATGGCGAATTTTCTGTCGGAGTGGCTTATCGAGGCATTAGCCGCAAAGGCAAGGGTCCCCTTTGCTTGCTGGGGTACAACGATAAATCCTGGAGTCTCCTCTGTTCTGACACAGGATATTCTGCCTGGCATAACCGGGTGGACAAAACCATCAATGCCCCACATTCTCCAAGGATAGGGGTTTACCTAGACCACTCTGCAGGGGTGCTGGCCTTCTACAGCATTGGCGAGAGCATGACATGCCTCCATCGCTTCGAGACCACCTTTACTGAACCCCTTTATCCTGGGTTTGGAGTTGGGACATCGGTCAAAATCTGCCAGTTAAAATGAAGACTTTTCAATTTTATTTTTATTTTTACATTTTTTAACATCTTGTGTTTTTATGTCATTTGCAGCTATCATTAAACCATTGCATTTTACATTAAATGTACATAAAATACAAGAAGAAGAAAAACACCCTGAGTTTGATTTACCCATTGCAGTGCAATGCAACTTGCATTTATCCCTAGCCCCAAAGATAAAAACTAATTATATCCCAGCATGCCATGTTACTTTTGTATTTTTTAATTAATATTATTTTAAATACTAAACATTGTATTTATCTAAGTAACAATTTCCATTGTGCATTTTGACATATAGAGCTTCATTATTCCTCAAAAATGACCTCTTCATGAGCCAATTAAAGTTTTTTCAATTAACAGACAAATGTGTATTTGTATCTTATATCTAAAAGCAACTATTAAAGTGACAGTAAAAACTCTTTTTTTTTACTTCTACTGGAATTTCTTTTATTCAAGTATTATCATGACTAACAAATTAAAACCCCATCAATTTAACTCATAACTCATACTCAATAAATCATTATTATGAAAGATTTATAAATAAATTTCTAATAATGTTCAACTGGGTAAAAACTTTTTAGTTTTCTTTATGTTCCATGTTAAAAGCTTTTCAAAATACTGTATATTTTCTACATCTGGCTCTTTGCCACTGAGTGTTCTTGCATTCACAGCTGCATTTGTGAACCCTAGGAAGGAAACACGCTCCCAACCCTTTCCTTTAGTGCTTCAGAAAATCAGTACCAGGATGACAAACCTCTAAAGTTAAATGATGTTTTTTATGAACAATCCCTGCAGCTGCAGCCTTTCTCTGTGATTCATTGTGAGGCTTTACGCACATAGATCCTACGACTGAAACTGTTTTAGCGGTAATAATTTGACAAGAATCTCCCTGCTGAAAATCTATCTTGGACCAGCTGTCAAAATGCAGTTTAATCAATACGGGTAGATGAAACCTGTTTTTAAATTACTACAACTAATGCAACTATCCAAATAAAGATTTGTTTAACAGTTTCTTTAAGTCATGAGAAAGCTGGAAAAGAACTTGTTTTATCTGCTTGAAGTTTGGGATAATGGCAACTGCTCAGTTCGTACTGGATTTTTTTGGGGCAATGGTGGCTCAGTTGTTAAGGCTGATCTGAAGAACTTAAGATCACCAAACTGCCACTGTTGGGCACTTGAGCAAGACTCTTAAAGCAATTGCTCAAAAAAATTAAATATTAAAATAAATAAATAAGATAAAAAGATAAAGAAAAGTCATTCTGGATTATGGTGTCAGACAAGTGCCCTAAATGTAAATATTTCTTGAAATTGGTCAAAAATGTTTGGTTGTCTTTAGCTGACTGCCTGTTGTTCTTTAATTGTCCTTAAAACGGTTTGTTTGTAATGGTTCGTTAGTACCGGTAATTCAGAAACTGTTTCCATACTAGCATACATCTGTAATTTAGATAACTGGTAGCAGATCAGGCCAAGCTGAATTTCTACACAGGGTTGGGTAAGGAAAGAAAATGCACAGATTAATGTGGATAGATGAAACACCTTATATATGACACAACACACACAACCTTTCCTCTTATAAACTGTTCAAACTGGCTATTCTGGTTCTAACCTTGATTGAACATTCAGTCCCTTATGAAGATTTTTTTTAAATATAGTTGTGTTGAGGCTAAATATGAGAAACAACAGCCCTAAAACTCTATGACTGGAAACTGAATTTGGGTGGGGACAGAGAAGGGGGTGGGTGTACTGTATACAGAAATTAAGATATAGTTCAGAGCAATCATGGACACACCAAAAGGATTGCTGATGCGCCCTCATATGGTGAAGAGAAATAGTTTACAGCAGGGATATGCAGTACAGTACATTCAGGGAGAAGGTTTTTATTTATTTATTTATTTATTTTTAAATTATCATTATTATTATTATTATTATTATTATTATTATTATTATTATTATTATAGGAACAATGCCCAAAAGTTGGGTGGCATGTTGGCATAGTGCTTAACATGTCAGCCTCACAGCAACGAGGTCCTGGGTTCAAGTCCAAGGCATCTCTGTGTGGGGTTTGCATGCTGTCCCTGTGCTTACGTGCGCTTCATCCTGGTACTCCGGTTTCCTCCGGCAGTCCAAAGACATGCACATTAGGCTAATTGGCTGCTTCAATTTGCCTTAGGTGTGTGTTGGCTCTACGATGGTCTGGGTGAACCCAGCTGTTCAGGGTGTAGCCCATCTTTGCCTGTGATAGGCTCCAGCAGCCCTGCGTTCAGCCAATGAGTGAGAGAGAGTATACTAATCCTGGGTGGTGGTCTCTCAAAACAATTTTCATTCTTCGTGGAACAGATTCCACAAAATATAAGAAGTGTTTATTTAAACTTCTAGTTGGAACTGATATGAGTTCAGTCGGTTACTTATTCTATTACTTATCTTCTGTTTGTATAACGTGACTTAATTCTACTGCTAAACGGTGTATGTTTTTTTAACAGCCGTGAGTATCCGCGAATCTGCGAATGCAAAATGTAAGACTTCAGTTTATGCTGGCTGCAGTGCCATGACAACGAGATGTTTACGGCAGATTTTTATGGGTTTCTGTCTCTGGTACATGTGTGACGTTTTAAATATTATACATAATATCACATAATATTAGAACTGAGATATAAAATAAAAGGTCAGTTAGCTTGTATTTATTTCAGAAAGCTAAAAAGAAACAGGTTAAAGACGTTAGCTAGCAACTTAGCTACATAGAAATTAGTTTGCTAGCTGCCTAGCATAGTTTTTCTCGTGCTGTGAAAATGATAAAAGTAAAAAATCTAAAAGTGAAAATTCTTTTAATTGGCCCAAATGAGGTAAGGTTACATTTGTTACTTATTTTTTTTACCACATATGGTGAAGCTTTTAATGTTAAAATTCTCTTTAAAACCGTGAATAGTATTAATATTGATATCAACAGTGTGGGAAGACAGTGTTAGCCAATTTTCTCTCGGACACCGTGGAGACAATCGGAGGTGATTATAAACCGACACATGGAGTCAGGTCAGTATCAGTAACATGGTTCAGGAGTTAATACTTTGTTTCCCTGAGTAATGCTGTTCTGGTTTGGTGTTGGTAAGGATCCTGGAGTTTGAGTCGCAGAATCTGGGAAGTGGGACCAGAGACAGTGCTTGTGAAGTGGAGCTGTGGGATTGTGCTGGAGATTTCAAGTGAGTGTCTCTTCTTTTATATCCACCCACAGTAACTAACTCCTATCTCCTATATGTATGCATGTTGCTTCTTGTGGTCAATATTCAGTGGACACGTGGCCATCACCGCAGCGAGAGGAGTCAGCTGAGGTGGCTTGGGCATCTCTATCGGATGCCCCCTGGACGCCTCCCTAGGGAGGTGTTCCAGG
>JAOUQZ010000029.1:7953701-7964248 GCA_028564935.1 Neosilurus hyrtlii | reverse complement strand
GAGGGAAGTCTGGGCATCCCTGCTTAGACTGCTGCCTCCGCGACCCGGCCCCGGATAAGCGGAAGAAGATGATGATGGTGATGACGTGACCATCACACCCCTCTGTGCGCCTATCCTAACAGTTGGAAGCGTACAGTTGATATCTGTGTGTGCTGTAGGTTTGCAGTTACAACGAAAAGATTTTTACTTACTCCAGCCACAAGATTATTACTGAGGTCCGGTATGATGTCGAGTCAGGAGGCCTGGGGTGAATTTGGCATCCCAGTTCATCCCAGCGGTGTTCAGTAGTGTTGAGGTCAGAGTTCTGTGCGGACACCTGAGTTATTTCACATCTATCTAGGTATACAGTGTCTTCGTGGACCTTGCTTTGTACACTGGTACAGTTTTGGATCTTGTAGTTCCAGTGATTGGAAATCCTTAATGCTATAGCACACAAAGACCATCCACACAATTCATTCACCGAACCGCTTATTCCTACTAGAATTGCAGGGAGGCTGGAGCCTATTTCAGCCGACTCAGGGCAAAGGTGAGGTACACCCTGAACAGCTTGCTAGTCCATCGTATGGCCACGCAGGCATTCATACAGCCACACCCATTAGCCAATTGTGCATGTATTTGGACGGTGGGAGGAAACTGGAGTACCCAGACGAAACCTACACAAGCACAGGAAGAACACGCACAGAAGAACTCCACAGAGAAATGCCCTTGAAGCCCAGGAATGAAACCCAGGACCTTCTTGCTGTGAGGCAGACGACATGCTATCCACTATGCTGCCTAATCAACACAGTTGTGTATTTCAAACTTTGGTGGTATAGTATATGGATGTTGTGGTCATGTGTCTATATAATGTACTGTCTGGAACTGGAACCTGTTATAATGTACAGCCCAGTTTGAAATGAAGTCCTTTATGTGCATGTGCCAGTTTTCATTTATTACTCTGGTGAAGGAGAGTGCAGCAGCAATGTGTCAATTAGGTTTATTTATAATATAATATATATAATGTTTAGTTTGAATTGATATTTCATTATTAATAATGCGTACATTTGGGTTGGATCTGTCTCACTAGCTCTTTTCACATCATTACAGGTTTGAAGCATGCTGGCCAGCTTTATTAAAAGACTCCAATGGAGTGGTGATAGTATTTAACCCTGATATTCCAAGTCACCTTAAGGAAATAGAGACATGGCATGCAGCATTCATCTCCTCTCAGAGCCTTCAGGCAGGACAGTGTCTGCTCATAGCACACCACAAGCCTGGGAGTGGAGCAGATAGATTACGCCCTCATTTAGGTAAAATTGGAAAGTAACCTGAAAATATAACTTTGTGTATCACTGTGTTGACGTTCATGCGAGTCTGAGAAACCTGTGTGTTGTCTGTTTTTCTACTCTATGTGCAGCCCCTCAGTTGAACAAGCTATCTCTCATCCATTCCAACCTAGAGGAAGACCCTGAAGGTTTGCGTCGGGAATTCTGCACATATCTAGGAAACATTGTACAGACCGTGTCAGAAAGTCGGGAGCGTGAGGAGATGTCCATTATAGCGTAACCTTCACTTTTTCAGTTATATAATTCAGACTGTATTACATAGCAGTAGCATGCATTAGGACAATATATAACAAAGGGGTCATGGTGGCATAGTGGTTTTCACGTCCACCTCACAGGAAACAGGTCCTGGGCTCCAGCCTTAGGTTTGGCGAGGGTGTTTCATGTGGAGCTTGTACGTTCTTTCCATGTTTGTGTGGCTTTAAACAAACAGTCCAAGGTCATACATGAGGCTAGGTGGCTACTTCATATTCTCCTTGGTGTGAACAGTTCTGGCTAGTCATGCAATGGTGGCAACCCAGGTGAATGCTACTCTCAAGCTCAGATAAGTTGTGAGGCTTAAGGAAATACCTGGCAACCTACCCTGTAAAAATCTTGCTTTTTGCTTGATTGTAAGTGGTGTCCCTGTGAAGGACCTACAAGCTGTACAGGGTGTACCCCCCAGTTTCCCCACAACGACTGAATGATTCACAAAATGTAAAATGAGTACACGTGAATTTTAGGGAGTAAATGTGTTTCAACTCTTTCCATCACTGGTATTGAATTAGAAATCATGTTAAAGTAATGACACACACTACAGATTTCACTATAGCTTATTTTCATGGTATATTAAGACAAGTTTCAACTAAATGTAAGGAAGCCTTGATTTGATATGGAAAGGTTAAGTCCAAGGTCAATATGTACTTTTTATCCTGCGGAATAAAAGGACAAAGGTACAAGACAGCCATATGAAACATGCACATGACACATGAAGTTATTTTTTACTGGCCAAAGTAAAAAAGTTTATACTATCTTATCCCACCATCATTATACTGACCATATATTTTTTAAACAATACTATTTATTTCCTGGATTCCAATAAGTTCACACTGGAAACAAAGGGCTTAAACAAAGAGGCAACAAGGACAGTCCACATTTTATACATCATATCCCACAATGCTTCCTTTTCCAATGATCTCGCCAATGTAGAACCACATTAGAACTTCTGTGGTGACCAGACCGTTCCTCAGTGCGTCCTGTGGGAGGGGAGGGGAAAATTGTCAAGTACACAATTTCAATAGTAACATGCACAAAACATTTCATTCAGAATTTTAATTCCGAGACACACACAAGCAGAAAACCCACAAAACTGAGTGTCTGAGGACTAATAACTTCAGAGACACAACACATGTGTTGTAGAATCCTTGTAATGGAGAATCCAGTAACCAGCAGAGAAACTCTACTAGTTCATACATTTTGAATGTGAGATGGTGACACACAAGCTGCAAAGTGTGGCAATACAAGGAACAGAGTAAAAAAAAGGTTTACTTTCATGCAAATAAAAGGAAAAGTGAAAATGAATGAAGTTGATGGGCAGTGAAATGATTTCCTCAATACAGTATTTTTCATTTAATCATTCATTTGCCAAACTGCTTTATCTTGTCTGGGTCATGGCAAGGCTGGAGCCTATCTCAGCCAACTCTGGGTGAAGAGTCTATTGCAAAGCCAGCACAAATGCATGAGCATTTTCACTCACCTAGAGGCGATTTGGAACAGCCAATTAGCATTATGTACATGTCTTTGTACTGTAGGAAGAAACTGGAGTACCCAGAGGAAACCCACACAAGTGAGGAGAACATGGAAATTCCACACAGAAACTGAGGGGCCACCCGTGCCGAGCCCAGGACCATCTTCCTCTGATACAGATGTGATAACCACCATGCCACCAGCAGGAAAAATGTATGGCGGAGGGAGTGAGCTGCACCTTCCCTTCGTCCACCTTCATGGCTGAACTGCCTTCGAGTAAGGCACCTAATCCCCAATGTGTGTGGCAGCCCACTGCTCCGAGTGTGTGCGCTCACTTTGGATGGGTTAAATACAGAGGTGGTAATTTCTCTTGTGGGATAATTGCAGTACAGCAAAATCAAAAAAAAAAAAAAAAATCATGTGTGGCTGCCCACACAAGCCTGGCTTGAAAAGTTTACAGATTGCACCACCTTGGTGAGGGTCTGCACTCTCCCAGTGCATTCTTGCTTTTTTTTTGTACTGTATTCCAAGTCAGCTTGTGTTAACGTACAGTGTTTTTTTTCCCCCCCAGAGTTCAGCGGGGTGGTATATTAATCAGGCTACAGCCGGTATAATAGCTGCATCTCCTATACATATCTGTATTTCTATTCACTAACATCTCTAATACAAGCTAATAACTAGAAGTAAGCAAAAGAAATGGCTTCCAGGTGGATGTTTGGGTTGAGTGTGCTCACCCTGACTGTGGTCTGACCCAGACGACCTGCTTGGAAGGCCTTGACGAGGTCGGATACTCCAGCTACTGCTTTGGAGACCTCGGCTGGGGAAGGTGGCACCAGCTCCACACGGGCATAGTACCAGAAGGTCGACAGCCGGGGCTTCGAGTAGCTCACAGCGGCTGCAAAACCAACAACAAACAATCATTACAAATCCTCTGAATGGTGAAGAAGTGCTGCTGAATAGTTCATTCACCTGACAAGGAGATTCAATGTCCTAGCTAATGCACTATAACAATACACTACATGGATATTTACATTACTAGGACAAATTAAACAATCATTAAATAACAGCTGCTTGAGAACTTCTTTATAAAGCCAGGAACCTGCGTGTAATTGTTAAAGTGAATGTATGTTTTGCTGTTAGCAAGTTAGCTGCATGACATCACTGACGAAGCGGCCATTGCTGAAGCACAAGCAGACTCCCTCCCTGTTTAGCTGAATAACTCGTCTTGTTTCTTCCCCAAATGTTTGCTTAACTTGGAAAAAAAAATCTCACCGCCAACCAAAGATGGAACTTTAGCAACCATTTTCTGTACCGCCTGTGCCATGGCTGCTCGATGTGACAATTTGCAGCTCGTCTCTCGTTACTACGGATCCCCCTTCAGATGAATGTCACCTACACGGAAGGACCTCGGAGAGAAGACTAAACATGTGCCTGACCTAAATACGCAATGCACGTACAAAAATAAAGAAATGCGGGAAATCTTAATTATTTCATACACAACATCAAGAAATGTTTTTCCTAACTGTTATAATTAGCATAGCAATTAATGTTTTTAAATATATATATTAAAAATAAGCTCTGAAGAAATTCGCTACGGCAATCTCTTGGGCTTACTAACACAGGGATGGAGAGGGGAAGCAACAGATTAAGACCTTCCGCAAGGGGGCGCCCTTCAGGCTTTGGATGAAATTAAAATAGTTAAGTTATTTTGGTTAAAAGCTTAACTATTTGAATGTATACTTGTAATCACAGTGTATATGAATACATGTGATGTATAAGAATTGCTTAACACTTGGATAAACCTCCACCTTGGCTGTGGCAGGACACTCATTCTGGGTTTGTGAGGGCGATACCTGCCTTTGCGGGTTATCTCAGACCATGTAACACACCCTGCAAGAGTGCTCAATCTTTCAACCTCCAAATGGGCTTCATTCCCCCATCAGATGGCTCCAGGATGTAGACAACCCCATTTGCCAGAATAATGATACAAGCACTGATGCCAAAATTTATCTACGGTTATAATCAAATTTATCACTTTACAAAAACAATTGCCAAAACGCACTAAAAACATGATAAGAACTTCAGACGACTCTGATTGAAGGCGGATATACCCTGAACAGCTTGCCGGTTTATCACAGGACACACACATACACACACACACAACTACTGGCACCCAAACTCACAAATAAGGGCTTTTTTTAACAGCCAATTAATCCAATGTGCATGTCTTTGGACTGTGGGAGGAAACCAGTGTACCTATAGGAAACCCATACAGGCATGAGGAGAACATGCAAACTCCACAAAGAAATGCCCTCGCCAAACCCTAGGACCTCCTTGCTGTGAGGCGAATGTGCACCATGCCGCCCCCAATTCTTCATATAAAGTCTAAAATGGGGAATTTGCATGTTCTTGCCATGCTTGCGTTTGTTTCTTCTGGCTTCCTTTCACAGTAAAAAGGTTATTTCACACTTTCTTGATAGACACTATGATGAAACAGCGAACAGCATGTTATCCAGGTCAAAAATAGGATAAATCATGTTTCAAAGGATGAAACATTCATGTATATTTAGTACTTTACCATTTCTTTTTAGAATTTTACTACAAGAACACACTGCAATGGTCTGTTCAGGGTGTAGTCCGCCTTCACTTGGTGTAGCTTCAGCCTCCTTGTAACAAACTAATAGGATTAAGTGGTTCGGCAAATGAGTGAGTGAGTGGGGGTATACTAGTGGTTTTTTTTTTTAAATAATCAAATTTTATTAGTGTTACAACAAGAAAAAAAAAAGAAATATACTAGTGAAATCCCAGCACAAATGCAGCAACTTCTCCCTTCTTATCAGTGAGGCTCTATAGGGACTCTTTAGAACTTTCAATCTTGCACCAGTGAAAGAGAGCTTGAACCAAGTATGGAATTTTATGATGAAAACAAAGAAGCTGCTTCTTCCCCTCTGGTCAGTTTTAACGGAACAAAAACTTCAAACAAACATTAATGAAAATTCATTCATTCATTTTCTGAACCGCTTAATTCTAATTATTGTTGAAGGGAGGCTTGCACCCATCTCAGCCAACTCTGGGTGAGGGCAACGTACGCCCTAGACAGCTCGTCAAAGCATTGCCGGGTTAACACACACGCAATCATTTATACTTGCATTCACACCTAGAGGCAATTTAGAACAGCCAATTCGCCTAATGTGCATGTTTTTGGACTGTGGGAGGAAACCGGAGTACCCAGAGGAAACCCACACAAGCACGGGGAGAACATGCAAACTCCACACAGAAACACCCCGAGCCCAGGACCTTCTTGCTGTGAGGCGGATGTACTAATCACTCCCATCCTAACATCATGTGCCAGCTATATTTGTATTCAAATGCAAATTTGATAAGCCTGTATATTTATAAGCTATGTATGTAATAATAAAAAGCTTTAAAATGTGTTTTACATGTAAATCACCATCATTTACAAGAAAAAAATATTAACATAATTTTAAAATGCTAAAAAGCAACCCAGAAGTTCAAAATGTTACTGCCATCTGCTTTCTAGACAATTACTGAAACAATACATCCATGAGGCACCCTATGAGGCAGGATTACATTTTAGATGGGAAACCAGCCCCTCATAGGACATCATGCAGGCACACATTCACACCTAGTTGTACTTCAGCATAGGCAAGCAAGTGACCTGAGATGGGGGGATACCAGAGAGGAAAACCCTATGTAGACATGGCAACGCTAAGGGTTTGAAATCACTGCTCCTATCATTTAAGAAAACAATAGGAGCACTCTGTATGGAAATGAAGTGATTGGATTTTTAAGTACAGGAATTCTTGGTGATGGAATGCACTGGGTAGATAAAGTACTGTAAAACCTTTATTGGTTGAGAGAAGAACAGCAGCAATTTCAATTAAATCATTTTGCACAAATCCGGTATAAATTGCAACTTGGGCAGGTAGTATGACAGAATGAAGCATTATTAATGCCTATGCCTTTAAAGAGCCAGAGATATTACACTGTGGTGAATTGACTAAAACTTCTGATAACAAGTGCACTTGGAGAGCGCAGATGTCCACCAAGCCAAAAAAATAAAATCCACAGCACCCACCATCCCCCTATTGGGCCTGTTTTACCACCAGAGTTCAATTTAAATGGTCACTAAATATGCAGTCGGGATTAGATCTGAATGAAACTTGGTCTGACATCAAAGCTTCTAATCCTGAATATACATAGCACATTTAATTTGGACATTTTTTGTGACGCCATCAGTACGTGGATTCTTACCAAAATTTAAGGAAAGATCCTTGGGTGATCACCTACTCATCATAAAAAATTCACATTGACCTGTCAACAGCAGTGGACAGGAAGTTGTTAAGACAGAGACAAGAACAAACAAAAAACTCCCCATGCTGATGAAACTACTCAGTAAAATTTTAAAATTTTAAATTAAATGTAAAATTGTTACATTTAAAAAAGTTTAAAGACTCAGTAAAATTTTAAAATTTTAAATTAAATGTAAAATTTTTAAATTAAAAATTTTTTTAAATATAAATTTAAAATTAAAATTAAAAATTTTTTACATTTAAAATTTTTAAATTTAGATTTACAATTAAAATTTTTAATTTTAAATTTAAATTTAATTTAAATGTAACTTGATTTTAAAATGTATTTTATTTTAAAGACTCAGTAAATCCAAAGCAGCAAGAAGGGAAGGCATAGAAATTGCCCTGACAAAAAAAAGCCAAGTTTTATTTGGGGAATCAACAGTCATCTAAACTTCCACCCCAGAGAGGTTATACATTTCCCAGCATTGTTGTTCCGTGGATCCCCAGGAAGGAACATGCTGGATTACTCGTCAGCATTTGACTGCTGTGTGTGTAAAAAGCTCTCAGGGTCCTGTACCTGCAATAAATAAAGAGAGTCCTGTATAATACTTGGGTATAGGATTTATGTGTTGAGTACATTTCTGTAAATCGTACCTCCTCAGACGCCTCTGCTACAGCCTTGATGGGTTTTCCGGTCTTTTTCATCCACTCATAACCTGCTTTATCCATCACTAGCAAGAAGAACAAGTCACCTCCTTTCTTCATGAGTAAAATCACGTCCTCTAAGTAGTCCTCCTCTACGTTCTGTCCATTCACCTCCACCAGTACATCACCCTGCAGAAGGCCAGCACTTTCTCCTGGACCTCCAGGGGATACCTGCATAAATAGAATGGAATAGAACTAGAGTAAAACACTCTATGTCTTTGTATTTGTAATTAATTTATTACGTGCTTTATCTATTTATATATATGTGTAGTGTGCAGTTGAAATTCTGGGAATCAACTTCTTTTATTATGAACTCGGTGGATAAAACTGTTGCCTCATGTCAAGAAAGTTCTGTGTTCAAACCTTGTGGCCAACTGGGGCTTTCTGTGTGGAGTTTGCATGTTCTTCCTGTGTTTGCGTGCCTTTTTACTGGTTGCTCAGGTTTCCTCCCATAGACATGCACATTAGGTTGGCTACTCTAAATTTCCCATAAGTGTGAATGTGAGCGTGAATGGTTGTTTGTGTCTGTGTAAGCCCTACAATAGGCCGGTGACCTGTTCAGGGTGTAACCCCGCCTCTCACTCAAAGTCAGCTGTGATTAGCTCCAGCTTCTCTAACGACCCTGACTGACACATGATATACAGTAGATGATGGATGGATGGATACTTAACAATTTTGCTGAATAGGATATTTTGGGACATCCACTGAGCCTGAGGTGCATAATTGTTTTATTATATACTTCATAGGGACCAAAGCAAAAAAAGCACAATAAAACAACAGTGTAACAGTGCCTACTTAAAACTGTTACAGAGTTGTGGTAGTAGTATTCGGAAACATAATGAAAAGCAAAGTAAAACACGATTTTTGTGGGTTTTTTGTTATTAATCATAAAAGGCGCAGGTGAACTTGAGCGCACAAGCAAAGAGGTGAGTTTTAGAATATATAACATGTAAAAAATGAAGAGCAAATGAAAACTAAATTCCTGTAGTTTATATTTGCATATGTTAATCATGACACAGAGGCAGGTCAGGTGAGCTCTGTGCTTATTGTAGCTAATAACTCCATTTCATTTAATTTTTTTATCCCCTGCCTTTTTATCCTGTTTGGCATCACAGGGAAGCTGGAGCCTATTCCAGACAACTCTGGGCAATGTCGGGGTACACCCTGAATAGTTAACTGGTTAATAGCTACAGGAAACACGAGTAAAAAACAAAAACAAGATTTTTATGGTTTATTTTTCTATTTTAAAGCAGGATAAGTAGGACGTGGCATGTTATAAGTGACTGTGACAAACTTTGGATGTCGGCTGTTTTGATTCAATCATGATCTACTTAGAATAACGATTTTTAATCCCAATATAGCAGACCAATTAGATTGCACGGTTCCTGTGTAGTATATACTGATATAACTGACTACATGTCTCATTTGAATACTTAATTCTGATTGGACAGTTTCAGTATTCATCAGTCTGTTGCATATTTAGAACAGACTATTGCTATGGGGTGTATTTTCTCTGAAGAAATAAAAGCAGCTTTAAATCAATAAAGTAATTTCAAAATCAATATTCTATCTCACCATGTAATAAGCAGCAAAATATACAGCCAGTCAGTCATTACTGCACAAATAAAACCCATTGTTGTGATGAAAGTTCCTCCACGACGCTTATCTAATCTCCCTCATGAGGTTTGTGTCACAGTAATGACCAGCTCACTGTACATTACCTTTTACATAATATAATATAATATAATATAATATAATATAATATAACATAATATAATATAATATAGCAAAATATAATATAATACTTACATAAAGACAGTAACTTATATTACCTTTCCGTTACATTATATTAAGTTATATTATCCATCAATCATCTAATTCATGTTATTATCTGTGTCCTATGAACTACTGAATAATATTTGTATGCCAGGCCAAAGAATGCACTGATTAAAAGGACAGAGAACTGCTCCATACCTGACTGATAAAAGTGCCTGGTTTATGTTGAACCCAACCCAAATGGAAACCAAGTCCCACAGAGCTTCTTTGTACTGCACAAAGTCTTGGTTTGGGTTTGACTTCCAGCTTCTCGTGGTCTTCAACTGATAACGCTAACATATCCAGAGCAGTGGGACTCCACTCTCCCTGTGGAGACGACTTTTCCTGCTGCTCCTGCACTGAGGAACAATCTTCGCAGAACAGCAGGGGGGAAAGACCCAGCTAAAAAAATAATAAAGAAGACAGGTGGGTATAAATAAAGCTAAGCTCTTGCATCAGGGCTTTTACATAAAGTCAGGAACATGTTTAAGAAAATGTTTATAATCATTAATTAAATAAAAAATATCCTCATGTGAGCCAATTTTTTGTAGCGCTTGATGGTTTTTGCAACTGCACTTGGGGACACTTTTTCCCAATTTTTCGGACTGACTGACCTTCATTTCTTAAAGTAATGATGGCCACTCGTTTTTCTTTACTTAGCTGC
>JAOUQZ010000029.1:7938310-7953601 GCA_028564935.1 Neosilurus hyrtlii | reverse complement strand
ACTGTCTCTGACTTTACTAACAACTTCTTCATGAGCCAGATCTTCAACAGACTCCCCATTCACCTCCAACAGGATTTCCCCATCCTTAATATTCGCCACTTCTGCAGGACTGCCTGCATCGACCTCCCGCAATATGTGAACTAGATACACACAAGCATATGGAATAAAATATGACCAACCACAATCAGAAAATAAGGATATTCATTACCCCTGTCTTTACCCTGTCTATTTCAGGTCACATCGTACTATGCTAGACCCAGTGTGCAATTTCACCAATTAGTCAGATATTTTCATTGAGTATTGTGATGGTAGCTTTAAGTATCAGCATACTGAAGTATATTTAAGTGTTGTGTGATGATATTTTAGCCGCATTGCCCAGCAATACTTTTTATGACAAAGTAAAAGAAGTGACATATGAACTTCTACTGGGTAGCATAGTGGTTAGCATGTCTGCCTCACAGCAAGAAGGCCTGGGTTCGGGCGTTTCTGTGTGGAGTTTGCATGTTCTCATGTGCTTGCGTAGGTTTCCTCCAGTTACTCCGGTTTCCTCCCACAGTCCAAAAACATGCACATAAGGCAAAGTGGCTGTTCCAAGCTGTCCTTAGGTGTAAGTGTGAATGGTTGTGCATGTGAACTGGCCCTGTGATGGCCTGGTGAACTGTCCAGGGTGTACCCCGCCCTTGCCCACAGTTTGCTGAGATGGGCACCAGCCTCCCCGCGACCCAAATTAGGATTAAGCGGCTTAGAAAATTAATGGATGAATGAATGGACTTTTACTCAGTCAATCATATGCCAAACCGTTTAATCCTACTAGGGTCATGCATTCCATCCAACACTGGGTGAGGGCATAGTACACACCGAACAGCTCACCAGACCATTGCAGGGCCAACACACACACACAACCATTCACATGAAATTTGGAACAGACAATAAGCCTTACGTGCATGTCTTTGGACTATGGGAGGAAACTGGAGTACACAGATGAAAATTCCACACAGAAACACCCCATCCTGGAACTTGAACCTAGGACTTTCTTGCTGTGAGGCGGATGTGCTAACCACTATACCATATGTAAAATAAACATCCCAATAACAATAGTCTATGCATGCTTGAGTAATTATCCCTCACCTTTCCGTCCTGTTAGCAGTTTTTCTTGCTTTAGCAGGAATCCATAGCCATTTGGCCCCTTTGCTAGATGTACTATTTTGCCTTTATATGGCATGTTCTGAGCATCAGCCATGGCAGGTAGAATGGCCATATTCCTTCTGATATAGCTCTTCTCACTCTTGCTATCTATCACCAGCACAGTCATGTGGTCATGGCATTTCTTCACCTAAATAGAAAAGGCATTATTAGAAATTGTTGTAGCATCCAAAGTTAATCTCAGTTGTAGCAAACCTTAATTATATTATTACACAGCACTTATACATGCTCACCATCTTATTAATAGCAGAATATGTAAGTTCGCAAGTCATGGCTCCATTGACCCACACCAGGAGATCTTCTTTCCTCAAGCCTGCCTCCTCAGCAGGGCCTCCAGGTACTGGACTTATAGAAAACTTTCCTTTCTCACCTACGGAGGGCAAACAGTGCATAAAACTCTCACATATTTATTTAGTACCAAGGTCAACATGTATACCCAATAACAAACCTGGAAACATCCATCCAGCCATCCATTTGCCATACCGATTAATCCTATTAGGGTCGCAGGAATGCTGAAGCCTATCTCAGCCGACTCTTGGTGAAGGCAGGGCACACCCTGAACAGCTTGCCAACCCATTACATGGCAACACACTTACACTCACTGCTAGGGGCAATTTGGAACAACCAATTTGCCTAATGTGCATGTCTTTGGACTGTGGGAGGAAACTAATGAAACCTGAGAAAACCCTCATATGCACAGGCAGAAAAAAGTTCCACACAGAAACTCCTTCACTAAGCGCAGGACTCAATTCAAGGATCTTCCTGCTGTCAGGCAGACATGCTAACCACTACGCCCCTGTGCTGCTCCAGCCTAAATCATCCACTAACATAAAATCAATGACTGGTGCCCTGTGTAGCTGTGCAGTGCATGAACGTGAAGAAGCAGTATAGCTTGCATATTCTGTAAATATGGCACTTTAGGAGTTACTTACCCTCCACGGGATGGATGCTAATGCCCAAGCCGCTTGCAGGATTCCTGATAATGTGGCAGAGACGTGGAGGTTTCCAGTCCTCACCACGCAGAGCATTGCATAGTTCTTTTAGGTTCCAGCCCTGAGCCACAGCCTGCTCATATTGATCACTCTTCAGCAACAGGAAGCACAGGTGAGGCCCACTCATCCTTATCCTGCGGCCAACCTGTAAAAAAGAAAGAGAAAGAATGAAAGAGGTATTAGGTAAGAAAGGAATGATAAACACCAATGTGCTGTAGACATTTAGACTGTTAAGACTATTAAAGAAACACACAATTGTTAATATTTATGTTTTGTTAAATAGGTTTCCTCCCACAGTCCAAAGATATGCACATTAGGCTGACTGGCAGTTCTAAATTGCCCCTAGGTGTGACTATGAATGGTTATGTGTGTGTCACCTGGCCTTCGCCCAGAGTTGGCTAAGATAGGCTCCAGCCACCCCGTGACCCTAGTTAAATGCCTCTGCAAATGGATGAATAAATGTGGCATTTGGGGACTAAGCAGCTAACTGTGAGAATAAATAGACTTTGGTCAAACAGCTGAGTGTTTTCCTAATAAATAACCTGCAACAGGAAGCTCTTTAGGAAGCTAAAGGCTCTAAGATCGTAAATATATCACTTTCTATGGGTGAAGTAAAAGCAAGTTGGGTTCATGCTAAAACTCCAATATAAAAGTACTATATCAAATGCTAGTTTGTGAATAGTACAGGAGCAATACAATAGTGATATTTCAGATACATTTTTCAACAGAGGCTGCTGACATACGTACATGAGCTTAGGATTCTTGTCCTCTCACCTCCATATGTTCAATGTCATCTACAAAGTGTTCATTGACCTCCAAAAGACGATCACCATCCCTCAGTCCACTCCTCTCAGCCACCCCCATTAATTCCACCTGTCTGATCACATGACCAGGTCGTCCTTTCTCCACACGCAGACTGAAGCCAAAATTCTCTCCGTCCTCTCTTTTCAGCACACACACATGGGGCATTGGGCCGCTAAACATCACTAAAGGTAAAGAATAGTCTTAAATGCAGTATGGTATTTATAGTAAATTAGAATAGCAAGTTGTTCGATTGTATGAGGTGTATGAAGTGTACGTTCAATCAGATCAGAATTCAGATCGAATATCTGAGGAGCAAAGGTCATGTTTACACTTTGCCATATAAAAACAATAAAAGTCAAAGACGGAGCTCAATCTAAAGAGGAAATAAGGAAGGTTACCGAAACTTTACATACCTGGATCTTCAGAAATGACCATGGCTGGATTGTCTACTCCTTCCTTCGGATTGAAGACAAATCTGCTCCGCACACATTAAAAAAAGCGATTGTGTCTGTGATAAGTGCTCATAATTCTCATGCTAGGAGCCAATGAAATAAAAAGTGCCTCCATAAAACAATAAACCAGTGAGCATTTATCACAATCACTAACACACACAGGCTGAACATTAGAAGATGTGTTACTATGTGTATGTCATTCCAGAGCAACAGGGTTCAAAGGTGAATTCTCAGATAGAGCATGGAGGTATGAATATCTTTTAGCTAGTGAACATAAACAATAAAGGGAAACAAAAGGTACCATAAAACTTACGTAGTCAATTCCATGGCATTTCCCAGCACTACAGTGAAACAGAAAGACTAGTGACTAGAAATCAGGAAATCACAAGAAGCATACAGAGTTACATTAACCACAAAATTATAATAAAATATGCAAACAAAGGACACTGCTCAGGCATTTAGTTTTAAAACTAATACAGACTAATACACCATGTCTGCTGATCCTAACTCAGTCAGTCGGAACAAACATTCATGGCTCTCTCTAACGCTGTATAACTCGGATCTGCAATGTAACTTCCTCATTGGCTTCTCAAACTATCCTGAATGTCGTACGTAATCACTGACCTTGTAGTACCAGGCCAGATTGCAACAAGTTTTGAGATATTGTTTTGCTATTCTGTTGTGTCTAATGTATCCCATATGTTTCATAAAGTTAAGATGTGAAATTCTGACTACACAAACCAACAAAATTGCAATTTTCATATTCTTATATCAAATTTCTTATCACTCATTCATTTGCCAAACAGCTTCATCCTAGTGGGTTGCAAGGGGCCTGGAGCCCATCTCAGCCAATTCCAAGCAAAGGTGGGGTACACTCAAAACAGCCCGCCAGACAATGGCAGGCCAACACATACACAACCATTCACATTTTTGGACTGTGGGAGGAAACCAGAGCACCCGGACGAAACCCATTCAAGCACATCGACAACATGCAAACTTCACCCAGAAACGCCCTCGCTAAGCTCGTGGCTCGAACCCAGGCCCTTCTTCCTGTGAGGAAGACGAGTTAACCTCTATGCTACCATCCCACCCCCAAGTGGCACAGTTAAGAGGTTTATAAATTAATTTTCTTTTCTACACACACACATACACAAACACACATATGTACAGTGATTAAAGTGGGATTTGACAGGTACAGGGGCCCTAAAATGAGTGAGTAAGTGAGTGAGTTATAATAAACTGAAATAGGCAGTTTCTTCTGGAATTTCTGTAGTAAAAGATCAAGTGAAGGACTTCTAGCTGTGTGTATAACATACCAATGCAATTACACTTTTCGATAGACTTCCAAGTACACAGGCATTTTTGCAGGAAAATAAATAAATAAAATGGTGAACTCTGTTGGATTATATTTTTACAGTAATGATGAAAAAATTACTGATTTGACAGAATCTTTGTAATGCAGCATAAAAATATTAGTAGCAATTCTAATTATGTGTGATGTAACACGCATATCCTGTTATGTATTGATGACGTCATAGGCAAATATATATTCTGATATCTATATGTATATGTGACAAACACTCCGGAGTCGGCCTCTGGATGGACTAGCCTGGAAACCTAGACAATTCAGAACATTCCACCGGAAGTTCTGTAGTGGACACAGAGGACATTGCTGCTCATCGACAATTAGTTGCTTCTGGCATTCCACTCAACACATTATCGACTTGCTACACAAGACTGTGGACACCTATCGTCTTACACCTCCATTACAATCGGACTGCCAATGCGGCAACCTCATTCTGCTCTGGATATGAACATTCTCTGTTTGGTTAATTCATTGTACTCATTCTGTACCTATGTAATTGCTACATTCATTAGTTCATCCATAATTAATTGTTAAACCAACATCTTTTTCCCCAAGTTGGACTTCGCTTCTGCCTGTCACATGTGAACTGTGTTCCAGTTGTTTGTGAGGCTTGATATAATGAGAGAAAGCACAGAAATACACAGAGAGTTCCACAAATGTAACTTAAATGTACCACATGCTTGCATGAGTCCAAAATAAAAGGTTTACATTTACAGCATTTTGCACATGCCCTTATCCACAGCAACTTATATTTATTTATCTATTTTTTTTCAAGTGTCCAACAGTGGTTGCTTGGTGGTACAGTGGCAGCCCTGACCTTCGGATCAGTAAGCCAGAGCCTTAACCACTGAGCTACACACAGGTTTACACAACATAACTTAATTAGGTTTGAAGAAACTGCATCAAAGCTTGACTGACATTTAAGGCAAATAACAAATATATTTAGCCTATAGATCAAGCTAACCTTTTCTGTTGTACTCTCCAATCACTGAAATGTGCCGACCCTGAAGAAAAGAAGATGTGTGTAAACAAAAAACCAACCTTGATTTATAGTATTATTATATAAAAGCAGCAGTAACAGCTGAACTTTCCTATCAATAACACTCATTTATATTAATATGAAGTGAGTGCGAATGACACTGGATGTGAGTTAATTGTAGCGTCCAAAGTTTTCAACCATCATCTTCTCTCAACCATAATAAATCTTTGCTATCACTGCTAGGATAACTCTACAGCAGTGGTCTCCAACCCTGTTCCTGGAGATCTACCTTCCTGCAGATTTTATATCCAACTATATTCATGCATCCAGGTCAAAAAGGTGTGTTAGATTTTGGTTGGAGGAAGCCTGCAGGAAGGCAGATCTCCAGAAACAGGCTTGGAGACCACTGCTGTACAGTGTTATATTAAAAGTAAATAGACACCATTCATTTTTGAAAGAGTTATACATAGATATACATATACATTGTAGCTCTGACTCACTTGGAGTTTCTCTGTAACATCAGTTGCCTTACAGCAAGGATTATTTCTAACAGTCCGCTTGCCGTTTCAGAGGGCTCAGGTCGACCTGGGCGGGATGCTGTTGATTCCTTGCCTTTGCTAGTGAATTGTACAAGCACTCTATTGACTTCACCAAGAGGAATCCCAAGGCTTTTTGCTATCTGCCCCTAGCTAAATCCACCCTCAGATTGACCCACAATATGCCCTCTTAGAAAATTAGATAACTCTTTTTCTCCTGGTCTTTGCGGCATAGCATAGTTACTTGCTGTAAATAATTTATACACTGTAATCTGTATAAAATACAAAAAATAGTTATATATTAACAAGCTTGATCAAATTAGTTTAATAAACACAATTTACACAAATAAATACACAGTTTCCTCCGGGATCAATGAAGTATTTTGATTTTGATTCTGATAAACTAAATTCTGTAATGAGGGGTGTCTGGTTGTAAAATAAGTCACAACATATCCAACCCAGAAACATCATGTTTACACTTTACTGCACACAAAAAAATTAAGGAACAAATGCACCATATATCATTAGGATCTGTAGGAAATAAAACTATCAAGGAAATACTAATAAAATTAAGCCATACAGTACAGAATAGTGATGAGAGGATGAGGGAGGCAACTCACAGATGGGAAGATGGAAAATAAAAACTTTAAAAAAGGTATCGAGTTACCTGTGGGTTGAGTCAGTCTCATAATGGCTGGAATGTTTGTGGTGTGTGTGTGTGTGTGTGTGTGTGTGTGTGTGTGTGTGTGTGTGTGTGTGTGTGTGTGTGTGTGTGTGTGCGTGCGTGTGAGTGTGTGTCTGATCTGTTCCCAACTATCTGGGCTCAACAAAAGCACTTCCTCTTCCAAGGCTACACAGAGAACAAGACCATTTAATAGTTAATCTCTCTCTCTCTCTCTCTCTCTCTCTCTCTCTCTCTCTCTCTCTCACACACACACACATATTTTCTCTCTCTCTCCTCTCTAGGTGTTTACTAGAGCTGCCCGGGGAGGTTACTACTTATATGGGGAATATGACAGATGTGTTAGTACTGTAATGGATGGGCAAGTACTTTAGTAGTTTACTGTAGGTTGGGCACATGCAATATAAAATCTTTTTCTATAGTATCGCTAATCTTATAATTTTATACTTTCTGTCTAAAAGAGAGTCAGTCATCAGTAAGGTAAAGGATATAATATAATATAATCACTCCTTTGTTCCCCTGGAATAGCAAGAAGGTTCTGGCTTTTTGAGTGGAGTTTGCCTGTTCTCCCAGAGTGTGTGTGGGTGTCCTCTGTATACTCCAGTTTCCTCACACAGTCCAAAGATATGCACATTAGGCTAATTGGCTGTTCCAAATGGCCCCTAAGTGTGAGTGTGAATGGTTTTGTGTGTATGGGCACTGCAATGGACTGGCGAGCTGTTCAGAGTGTATCCTACTTTTGCTCAGAGTCGGTTCGGCAACCCTTGTAGAATTGAGTGGTTTAGCAAATAAATTAATGAATGGTTCCATTAGTTATTCATGACATTGATAAATAGCAAAAATGACAGTTTAGAACCTACTTTATTTGCACCCACAGGTTCTCCATTATCAATGACATCATGGGTGCCCTGGACAAAGCACTGGAGAACAGCGAACCCTTCTGCCCATAAGTGACACATTGCATATAAGTTGGTGTACACAATATAAATCCTATTGTTACTCACTGGACACAGTGATGTTTTCTAATCTTTACTTTTTCAGTTTGGACTCTGTTGCTAAGCTGTTTCTCAACTTCAGCTTAATACCTGGATTAATTTACACTGAATGTTGACTCTGTCCTGTTCTATAGCTGATTGTACTGTAGTGTAGATAAAAGACGCTTCCGTAAAGTGTTCCTGCGTTACAGAACCATCTTCAGCGCAAAGGTCACTTACAATTACTGATCCCTACATTTGATTCATTTTCTGATATACTGCATTCACTTCCTCTATATACTACCATGCTCTATGATTCTGCACTAAAGATTATGATTATTATTATGTTAAAGCCAGTGTGCACTTGCAGCACAAGGAGATGAGTGTGTTTTCTGTACGCAGAGTATAGAATACTGAATGTAAAAATGTAATTACATTTTCATTTATATTTCAGCTCATATAATTTAAATATTTAGCTCACTTTCCTTATATTTGGTAGAAAAATAATGATGCTAACGATATTTTTAATGTGCAGATTAAGGCATAACCAAAAGGCGAAGCTCCTGATTTATATCTCTACCGATAGGTGTCCGAGGCTGGTGTTATAAGAGTAGCACTGGTTCTTAAAGGATAAAAGTAAAAGCTTTTCCTGAATTTGCTCTGAAGCAGAAGAATGAAAGTTTAACACAGAGTTTTCAGCTTTCTGCACTTATTTGTATCACCTGTCTTTTTAATTTACTTATCCGTTTAATGAGTTCATGTTCTGTGTTGCCCACAACAACTGATTACATTATCATACACCAATCAGAACACCATCAGTTCTTAAATGTCCATATTCCCAGCATGCACCTCAGTGTCAGATCCAAAATAAATACCTATAAAATTTTATTGTTGATTGGTCAATGTTGAAAAATGTGACATCTCTACACCACATAAAGCGTGCGTGTGTGTGAATGAAGGCCTGAATGAATGGAGTCCTTGATCGGTATGTGTTATGGAAACCCACAGTGCAAAAACACACACTCAAACACTGGACGTTGACTTGGATGTTCTATATTCAGCACAAACACAATAGTGTATAGTGGGGATGGGCATTTTTTTCTGTATTTGCTACAGCCATGCAATAGACTAATGATCTGTTGAGCGTGTGCCCCACCTTCTACATAAAGTCAGCTGTGATTGGCTCTAGCTTTGTCCCTGAAGAATAATCACTATAAACAGTGAATAGAGACCCTGTGTTGGTCTGGCATGTACGTAGGGTATTCAGGGTGTACCCTGCCTTTGCACAGTGTCAGCTGAGACAGGCCCCTGTCTCTCTGTGACCCTAGTAGAATTAAAGGCTTCAGAAAATGAATGGATGAATAGATGCATTTGCTTCCTAAAACACCTTTATTATAAAACAGGTACATGTTACCTATGAGCTGCAATACCTCCCTATAGGTGACCCGTATACTAACCTCTATCTATCTATCTATCTATCTATCTATCTATCTATCTATCTATCTATCTATCTATCTATCTATTTATCTATCTTTAGATTTAATTGTTTTTATGTTTTTGTCCTCTGCACAGCACTTTTGTTTCAACTGGTGTTGTTTTTAAAGTGCTTAATAAATAAAGGTGGATTGGATTGGATTGTTTTAGCCAATAAATGTCTGTTGTTGGACATAGGCCTTCCCTATTGACCTCAACTGGCCCCAGTTTTGCATTACACGATGCCACTGTTTATTGAAACTATCCAAATCAATTTGTCTTCCTTGGTTTCTTCTGTGTCCCCGGGGCATCCAGAACATGATGTGTGTTGTCCAACGATTGTCTGTAATTCTCGTGACATGACCAGCTCACTTCCATTTGAGTTTGCTTATTATTTCCATGATGTCTTTGGTAAGCAATGAATACCAAATAACTTCAAATTAGCTCTGATCACTGACCCTGACACAGGTGATGGACGGTAGAGATAATGTTAATTACGTATAAAGTTATTAGTCACTTAATGGCTCATATTATTGTCCTAATTGCACATGATATGTGACACTACAATGATCCACAGCAAACAGAAGTAAATAATATATAAATGTCTTTATTGTAATAATTTGAACAGAGTCCAGTATATATAACTTGCATTTTTGATGAGACAAACGTAACAAGAAAAAAAAAACATAATACAAACAAAAAAAGATAAACAACTGAGAAACAAATGTGAGAAATCTTCATTTCTGTGCATGCTGTTTCACAATCAGCCGTGCAAGTCATCCCAAACCAGAACGGCTCTCACCTACAAATCAAAATACAATTCTTTGTATTTTTTTTATATCGCAATGCTCAGCTGCATATCGTTTTCAGACTGAAGAATGTTTTTTTTTTTTTTTTTTTGATATATGGTATATTGTTTTTATGGCATGCACACTGCATATGCAAAAAAGTGCCAATGATGTGGTGTTGCTAAAAAAACAAAACAAAATGATAATAATAAATGTGTAATAAATGTGTCATTAGCAATATATCTTTCTAGACATATGGTATGACTGACACATGAGAAATGTTTTGCCATGAAGGCATCCCTCGTTACAAACTTGTTATTGGACATGTGTGTATGACATTGCAGAACTTGAAATACAGTGTAATCATATAGAAATGGCAGACAATCACTGAAGATACCATGATATATTGGAGAAGAAGATATAACACGCACTAGGCACAGAACAAAGCTATTGCTATTAGAATCAGGTTTTACCCAACTCTCTATTCTACAGAAACATTAAACACCATATTCTTTAATTTCTTACTACATTCCACAGAGCAGCCACTTCTGGTTCTTCAGTCCTGCCCATTAACACTAAAGAATAGGAATGAGTTAGCTGTTAGTTGACTTGCACCCTTATAATAATGCTAATTTTACAGATTCCAAGTTGTTTTTATATCTGTCTAAGGAGCCATTCCATTTATAACATCATTTTCATTCAGACCCGGCATATTAGATTCAGTCAGCACTGTATGACAAAAAAAAAAGGCAATCCTTATGTTGCATGTGCACTAAAATCTTAAACTCATACATTTTCCACATTTGCCCCTCGCGATTTTATTGCACACTGACCCTTAGAGTGTATCCTTAAAGCTGTGTTTGAAGCAGCAGCATGTAGAGATAGTACTAGGACTAGATCAGACACCACGTTACAGTAATATGTGTTAGTTCAACAGAACTCAGTGCTAGCAGTAATGGTGATGCTGTCTCATTCCTAATCATCTCTTTCTGATTTTTTTTTCATACCACTTGTTTTGGTATGTTCAAACTACTCATGGAAATGACTGGATACTCAGATTAGGATATGGATAAAACAACAAAAAAAAAAAAGAGAACAGTCTAGTTAGTAAAAAGAAAAAAAGTATAATAAAAGCCTGACGGATATAGGTGTGGAAAAAAAATGCATACATCACATGAATTTTTATATGTAGTTGATTCCAAAGTCACCATGCGTGTTACATTTTCACATCCATCTTTAGCTCTGCACATCATAGTCATATAAAAATAAAACTAAATACAAATGAATCTCAAATAAAAACATCAGCATTGCACATCTAGATCTGTCGTGTATATACTATACTCGGATTATTATAATTACATATATATTAGCAGACATTACACATAGCAAGAATCAGTACCGCATTGTGTCCATCATCAAGTACAGCATTTGCATTGCATTGCAGTATTGAAGAGGCTGAATAAAGTAAGCATTTACACTCAAGTGTACAGGGAGGTGCTCATAAATAGGCATTAAAGTCCATCCAGCAGTATACAGTAAGCCAAGGTGGCACAGATTGTCCATCCAGCAGTTTGATAACACACACTGTCTGGTGAGCTGATGGCAGAAATGATATTGAGTAATTTACATGAGCTCCAGTAATGAGAGTCAAGCAAACAGTTTCAGGAGTCCCAACAGAACCCATCTTCATACACTAAAAGAAAGGTTTGAAATGCACTGTTTCCTCTGCTAGCACTTCTATCCAGAGTAGATAGAAGCTTACAGTAGATGCTCAAGATGGCAAGATAATTCCAGGGAAATTCTGGTTTCTTTTGCCTAAATTAAAAAAAAAAAGTTCCTTATGTTCAAGATTTCCCATTGATAATAGTATTATGTTCAATGTAGGCAGTAAGTCATGTTTTTCATACTAAAACAGGATCATATGCAGTGTCCAGTAGTCCATTAAAATGAGTGTATGGAGGAAATGAAAAAGGATAGGATCATTACATGTCATTCCCTGGTGAAAACTGAATTTAAAGATCAGAAATCATAAACTGTAATAGGTTCACACAACAAAAAATAAAAATAAAACATGTTGATTTGAGTTCATCCAGTAGCTTTTTCCCCATTACCATTGAAGGTAAGTCACAGCATTAGCAGTTCCTGTGGTCCCTTTAGATCTACTGAGGACAGATTTAACTAGTGAAGATCCATTGTCCATTGTTATATCAACTGTACCTCAGTAGGTTAAGGAGAGATAGTGCTGCTTTATGTGTCAAAGGATGAACATAGTTGAAATGACAAAGATGGAGTCATCAGTATGCTGACTTAGTCCATCCAGGGCAATACAGTCAGAGCGCAGGGTGACTCTGGTTTTGTTTGCAATGGAATCAGTTTCTGCAAGTAATCAGTTATTCCAAAAGTACAGTTTGAAAATTGAGCCATCAGAAGAATATTGAATAGAATGGTGGTTGAGGGAGCTTTTTCACCTCCACCTTTTTTTTTGGCTGTTTGACAGGCACTTGCTTGTATGCTGTCTTGTCCATATTTAAGCCTGCTCACAGTAGGAAAGTCCATGTTATACAGGGCAAGTGAGAGATTGTCATTTAGGACGAATGCTGCTCTGTCAATCAAATTCATCCACCAACCTTCATGCTTCTTATATATAATAAGAATTTGGTCATCATTTTATTCTGTATCTAATAGAAGAACTTAAAATATTGAATTGAAGGAAAAAATTATAAATTAAATAAGAATTAAAAAAAAAACAACAACCTTGTCAATTACATCAAATTATCTAATATAAATGTCAAAAAAAAAAAAAAAACAAAACAAACTTTGACACTTTGACGAGTTTGGTTAACATAACTGTGATCCAAAATGTGATGTCACTGTGTGTACATACAAATTGCAGTAGCCGATGTCAAGCCCTAACGTTCGGACTTGACTTTGTATCGCAGCACTAGATAAGTGGCCAACCGAAGAATAAGGAAGAAAATCCCCAACACAATGAAGTCCACGTAGAGCTTTGCGTCTTCTACATCCAGCAGCTGCAGCACCTCCTCAGGCTTCTGGAACTTACAGGCAAAGCCAGGGCACTCCAAGTCTGTTCGGTTCATACCATAAATGGATAGGATCACACCCTCAAAGCCGTACCTGTGAACGCACGAGTCAAACTGAATTATACCATAGCTTTGTTGAAAATCTAATAACAGCATCTAATTTTCTGCGGATGGCATGGTGTTGTAGTGGTTTTTTTTTTTGTCTCCATACATAAAGATTTAGTGTAGCTTTAAAATTTCTGGATGGATATGTGTGGATTATACATTTAAGTCCTGCTACAACATGCCAGATTACATTAGAATTATCAATGGTGCCACTGACCTGACATAGGAGACATAGGAGCTCCACTGTAAGTATTTTGGAATCGTGTCAAAGTTGACAAAGAAGCCAGAGAAAAGCAAGACTGGAATGGCTGTTACTGGTCCTATAAATGTGGCCACCTACAATGAAAAACGGTGAGTTCTGAAAATACTGAAGGATCAAGCTTGTTCATGATAAGTAGGTAGTATGGTATGGATGGTTAAGTGGCTTCTGTATAAGTATTATTGTTTGTGTATCTGTGAAGTAAGTACACACCTGCAGGGAAGTGGATGCTGCTCCAATGAGGAGGCCCAGAGACTGAGCCACAAGGGCAGTAGAGGTGGACAGAGCCATAAAAAGTATATATCTGCCTGCTTCTGGAGGCTGCTCTGTCATCCAGTAAACAATACTACAGTATATTATGGGACATAAGATCTGAAGGGTGGAGAGGTGGGGAGATAGAGAAATAGAAAAAGCAGGTGAGAGGAAAAGATTTCTTAGTTATTTTTAACATACAGTAAGCAGCTGGACTTACAGCCCCCTGCTGCCTGCAAGGAGTAACTGCAATAAGAATACTGGCAAGCATTTCTCATTCATATGACCCTCTGCTGAAACAACTACGAATGTTTCATGAGTTGCTTTTTATTAATGCACAAAGGAAGTCTTTTGTTTTGTTTTTTTAAAAGTGTTTTACCACAGATAAATTTGCACTGGAAAAATCTTTAAAGAAAACTACCTGCAATGTGTATCATGGTTCTATTTCACCCTTTGTCAAGAAGGTGGACAATGACCCAGATTGCACTGAATTCTGATGAACACTTCCAAGGAATTGTCAGTTTAATGAATTTCAGTGAAATGACTCTATGATGCACAATGCAGAAGGTTTATCACTTCGTCATGGTGGTTATATTTTCACCTGTTTTTGCTATTTTTTGTCTGTTTGACTGTGTTTGTTTGTGTGCAAATTATGAATGGATTTTGTTTTTTAAAAAAAATTCTACAATAGGGTGTGGTATAAATAACAGACCATCAAATTTTAGAGGTGATCCTTGCATAAGATAATGCTCAGAAATCGAATAAGCTCAATAAGAGCACATAATGTGTAAATGATTGTTCATCAGACACCCACCAGAGGGAGCCATTTCATTATAGATATGCAATTTTATGCAGATTTTTCAGGATAATCAGTGCATTTGTCATTTGCAGAGGTACTTTGCACACAATATGCAGCTGACAATTTATTTTTTAACAATGCTGCTAAAACAGTGCACAAAAGTTGTGATAACGTTATTTGTAGACTCCCAAAAATGTTGTGAAAATGGTATAGTTAACACTGTCAATAAACGTCCCAAATGCATTGTAAGAAGATGTTAAAATATCATTCAAGGAATGTGCATGTGTACTGTGGTTTCCTTTCCAATACCTGCGTGATTTACTGAAAAAGAAACACCTATATAGATGTGCACAGTCTTTTCCCACACTAGATGGTTTTATACTGGAGCTTGGATGTGTGCAACATTTTGGCAACATCAAAACAACATTGTGCATAAAAGTCTTGTACATGTTCTCAGTAAACATTATGGTTTAACACTGTCACAATATTCATTTATCATTTTGTGCAACCAACACAATGTGTGTGTGTGTGTGTGTGTGTGTGTGTGTGTGTGTGTGTGTGTGTGTGTGTGTGTGTGTGTGTGTGT
>JAOUQZ010000029.1:7864409-7881984 GCA_028564935.1 Neosilurus hyrtlii | reverse complement strand
AAGTTAGAGTCAGTAAAGTGACGATGTGCAAAAGTGAGTGACTATGTGCAAAAGTGGCAAAAGTGTCTCTGTAACTTAACATATAGACATAATGTATTATAATGCATACTGTTATTATATTTACAATAAGTAATATTATTGTACATGTTGAGAACTCTTGACAGAGTAACCAGAAAAAAAGTTCAGAATTTATGCAGTCACAGGAAGTTAAAATTATTTATACTGATGAAATTTTTGTTTATGAAGGATGCCACACATGAACTGGGTTCATAGCGGAGCTCCATACTGTCGTAAAGCCATGAGCTAGAATTTCTTTTTTGTGTCCGTGCTCACGTGTCCACACGGGCAACCCAATTAATGAAGGAAATGCTTGGAATATTGTGTGCGTGCCGCCACTGTCACGCTGAGTGCACTTGCACGTCAAAGAAAATTTTCTTGCGTAGTCAATGATTTTTCTTCTTGAGGAGAAGTAAGTTTTCGATTCCATTGAAAAGACAGTTTATGTTATTGCTGTTCCTTTACTGAAAATTAATGGCAGCATTTTCAGAGCTCCAGTTTTAGGCAGTGTCTGTTTGGAGTTTGCTACACAATGACAATTTTTTAAATCTGTCCAGCAAGACAATTTTTTTAAAAGCCTGCTCCATATCGGGCTCTGGACTGCTTTTGTTTCACAAGCTGAAAGTCTATTAAACAAAAATAGACAAATATTTTGGACATTCATTACACATGCTTTTCTTTAACCACTTTTAACTGTAAGTACATGTTTACAGCAAGCTGATTTTGCTAGAAACTAAAACAATTAGGTTTTTATTTTAGGCCACCAACTGCTCTTTTAAACGTAGAGTACGCACTGTATAGCTGAAAATTCATGGAATGCTGCCCATATTACATCCACGTGTGCTTTTTGAGTACCCCAATCCAACTTTAGTCCCTTTTTACCCCTTAGCACTATGGGTATGAGGAGTAATGTCGTCTCACGTGATGTCCCTCTGCCCGTCCTTCCGGCTGTCTGTCTATCAGACCATCTGAATGTCCACACTTGCATTCAGCGCACTTAAAAACAGTCATCTACCATAATAATCATCACCATTTTTGGTGTGGGTGTTGGGACAGTGTAACTACACAATCCTCTCTATTTCCGTCATGGTTTAAATTCAAATTCAAATTTATTTGTCATGTACAAAATCGTACACAGTACAATATGTAGTGAAATGCTTCTTACGACTGTCGTAAAATTTGAAGACTAAACCTATCAATATCAAGAAGAAAATGAACAATAACCATAACTATTTGATGGACTTTATAGTTAAAGGTCGAATATAAATATAAAATATAAAATGAAATATAAGTGCAGTGGCGATTTTATAAGTAATATTGTATGTAAGGCGTGGATATCCAGTTTAATGTCCAGTATGGCCACCACGGCTCCCTTTTTGAATTTGCATTCTATGCATTTGGTGTGAATGTTGGGACTGTCTTGAATTTGCGTTCTATGCATTAACTCGCTGACTGAGCATCACCGTATTTGTTGTCCTTCTTGGGACTGTGCATACCTTTTATAATGGCACGCATGGGCTGATGGGTAGTGCCTGCTTTGTGGGTCTATTTTTGCTATTGTAATCACTAGCATTTGAAGCATCGTTGTGTGGATTTGAGTTCAGTTTGCTCCAGCGTTAGTGAAGTCAGACACTGATATCTGAGGTGCAGTCAGTGTTCCGCATCACCCAAAGGGCGTTTAGTTGAGGTTGAGGTCAGGGCTCTGTGCAAGCCAGTTTATTTTCATTTCTTTCACTTCAGTTTTGTACAAACATATCTTCATATTGGAGTGACACGAGGCGGTGTACGCCATGGACAGGTCAGCAGAACATAGCAGCTCGTCATCCAGAACAACAACGGCAGTGATGCAACCCTATCCCAAATAAACCATCCGAATGATGCGAAATAGAGCCGTAAAGAGACAACGTGAAACAATAAATGTTTTCCTGTTGTTAAACGATATACATTTCATGTCACAAAGCCATAGCTTGCTGTGTTAATGAGGTACTTTTACATCACATGATTCAGTAACGGGAATTCCAAGCTAAGCATTGACGCTGTACATGGTGGGGGAATTCCTGAACATCATGCAGTGTTTACTGATGATTTTGTGGCTTTTATGGGACTTTTTACGACAATTTGGTTATACAACTCTTATAAAAGGCAGGTTTTGAAACATATATGATAGGACTTATTTAAAAAAAAAAATAAATTGGGACATTTGTAAAATCTAGCATTTTATGCTAAGATGCTACTACCAACATGATATGCTACATTACCAAAAGTATTCGCTCATCTGCCTTTACACACATATGTGTGTATTACATCCCATTCTTAATCCATAGGGTTCAACTCCATACCATACCAGCTTCAACTCTTCTGGGCTCAAGATTTCCACAAGGTTTAGGGGTGTGTTTATGGGAATTTTTGACCATTCTTCCAGAAGCGCATTTCAGAGGTCAGACACTGCTGTAGGATGAGTAGACCTGGCTCGCCGTCTTCTCTCCAATTCATCCTAGAGGTGTTTTATCGGGTCGAGGTCAGGACTCCACACCAAACTCGCTCATCCATGTCTTTATGGACCTTGCTTTGTGCACTGGTGCGCAGTCATGTTGAAACGGGAAGGGGCCATTCCCAAACTGTTCCCTTAAAGTTGGGAGCATGAAATTGTCCAGAATCTCTTGGTATGTTGAAGCATTCAGAGTTCCTTTCACTGAAACTAAGGGGCCAAACTCAGCTTCTGAAAAACAACCCCTAACCATAATCCCCCCTCCACCAAACTTTGCACTTGGCACAATGCAGTCAGACAAGTACCGTTCTCCTGGCAACTGCCAAACCTAGACTCGTCCATCAGATTGTCAGATGAAGAAGCGTGATTCATCACTCCAGAGAACGCGTCACCACTGCCCTAGAGTCCAGTGGTGGTGTGCTTTTCACCACTGCATCTTTTGCATTGCACTTGGTGATGTATGGTTGGGATGCAGCTGCTCGGCCATGGAAACCCATTCCATGAAGCTCTTTATGTACTGTTCTTGAGCTAGTCTGAAGGCCACATGAACTTTGGAGGTGTGTAGCGATTGACTCTGCTGAAAATTGGTGACCTCTGCGCACTGTTCGCCTAATCATCCGCTGACCCCACCGTGTCATTTTACGTGGCGTACCACTTCATGGAGTTGCTGTCGTTCCTAATCGCTTCCACTTTGTTATAATACCACTGATAGTTGACTGTGGAATGTTGATTTTTTTCACGACTGGACTTGTTGCACAGGTAGCATCCTATCACGGCACCACGCTGGAATTCGCTGAGCTCCTGAGAGCGACCCATTCTTTCACAAATGTTTGTAGAAGCAGTCTGCAGGCCTAGGTGCTTGAATTTATACACCCGTGGCCATAGAGGTGATTGGAACACCTTAATTCAATTATTTGGATGGCTGAGTGAAAACTTTTGTATATTATGTGTATCTCTGAAGGATTTACTCCTTGTCTGTGTTCCTTGTTAGCTGAGGTCTGTTCAGTCTGGCGAAAAATTGTTTTGAAAGGCGTTCGATGGTTGTAGAGTTGTTGTTCCTCATCTTGTACCTGACAGTTATCATCCGTTGATTTTCGGTGGATCAGACTAGCGGCCGGACTGCTTCCTGATATGCAACTGATGAACCGCATGTACTGCAGCTAATTATTGACATGGAATGCATGGGAGCTGACGTAGTAATGAACGTGTTACGGGGTTGACAGGACAAAACTGATGAATTTAGAATAAGTGCAGTATAACTACCGTACATGTAATGGGTTTTCACTGGGTCCTAAACGGATACATCTTCTGGGGTATCGTGAGAGCCGCGAGCAGCAACGAAGATGACTTTCACCACCGGACAATTTTCTACCTTGGACATCCGTTTACGCTATCCGGCAAGGTGTAACTGCTCACTTTCATATTAGACATGGTGGTCTTGGTAACAGTATAATTCCCTCTACATGTGCCATCTTCCCTTTTCTCCTTAAGCTTGTGTCCTCACTCACTTCCCCTCTTTTTTCCACAGGCTCCCACGTTGATGAATCGACCTTTCCAGCAAAATGGGACCCAAGTGATCGGGGGAGACGATGTACTTTGAGGACGTAAGCTGGCTGATCCTGGTGACGCTTTTCTGCGTCTCACTCCTGGTCGTGCTCACATGGCTCATTCAGTTCTCACGTGGGTTTCTGTGGTCCAAGAGGGGTGGTAGAGCCGCACAGAGCAGAGAGACATCATGGCAGCTGCCCCTGCGCCTCACCCACCGCACGCTGACAGGAGGAGTGTGGGGCTTGTTGCTCAGGTACCGGCTGGGCCGCGATGACTCTGAGGCCGGAGTTAAGGGCCTCCTGTCCTCACTTTTCACATTCAGGTCGTTCAGAGAGCACTGGCAGAGAGCGTGGGTGAGAGCACTCAACGAGCAAGCCTGCCGGCAAGGGGTGAGTACATTTATGTTGTACTGGTCCTCCTGACCTGTGCAGTACATGTGTTAGCTGGAGGTTGTTTTTTTGTATGTTGGTGATATGTGGAAAGCATTATTATATTCAAGCCCTCAGATGCCCCTGTGTGTTTTGATGTCTCCTTGTGCAGATATTTCCACACTGGTGCAGGTATTTATAGACCTTGTTACAGCGAGTGTGTTGGCGTGCAGTGTGGGAGGTGGAGTTACTCTTTCCAGTGTGTGGGAGTGCGACTGTCAAGAGTGAATGGCAGGTTTATGTGTAATCCTCTCTCCTAGGCTTGCCTTGCTATCTGTGTTACAATCTCTGTCTGAATTACAACATATCCCACGAGGCTGATCTTATTTTTCAAGTGAAATATATACAGATGGATGACAAACTAATCGACATAAAAAAATTGACATAACACATCTTAATGACGTGTTGTTCCCCCACAAGCCAACAGAACAGCTTCAGTGTACATGGTCATTGATTTTAGGGATGAACACCAAAAAGATATTGCCCCAGTCAGTGTATTGATGGTAGTCATTGTGAGCTTAGGAGTCATGACTAACATGTCTGCTGAAAATCTTGTTCAGTAGCACTGGCTTTAAACAGATTTAAAGCCCATAGTGTATGATTTACGAGAAATTCATCAACCCATTCACTAGAACAGCTGTGTATAGTGGACGTGGGTGGAGTCATCTCGAACGCCTGTCAGGATAGAAATGTTTTAAACTACACAGGAACAGTGCAGACTGATTGGTCCAATATCTCTGGATTATAAATCGATATTCAGGGTGGAAAAACCTTGAATCAAACTGATAGACACTCACAGTTTGTCATGGGTGCTTGAGCAGGCAGCATTGTCACTGTCACACTTTAAAATGGAAAAATAAACCATTAAAACCTCATTTTAGTTTGTGTTTCTTATATTTGCTTGTTACATAATTTTTTAACTTGCCTTAAAGCACACAGTCCCTGTCATGGTTAAAATATGTTAATCTAAACTATAAAAATCTTGTTTTAGTTTTTGTTTCTTATAGTATGTGTGTATGACTTTGCTAATGGAAACACAAATTGGGACACCTAGTCTAAATTTTCAAGTTAAATATAACAAGATCTAAATCATGCTATTAGATAGTCAAAACCATCCCGCAAAATGATACACAGGTTTTATGGCCTAACTTTGTGAGTTTCATGGTGTCCAACTTCACAATGGTTTTCGGAAAGCACATAATTTTGGGATATATGGATGTGGAACAGATTGAAATTTATTCAGTCTGCTAGAAGTATTCTGTAGCACGTGCAAAATCCTAAATCCCATGTCCACAGTGATAGATTTAGAGGGTGTTTTTGTACGGACACCGAAACTCACAAAAGCTAGTGTTCCATTAGCGAAGTCGTACTCATATACTAAAATTTTGAATTAGTGTCCTGACACTGTTTTACGGAGCTGGGTTTTTCATGTATGTATTGGACTGGATAACAAAAATGTCCTGGTTTCTCATCAGTGCTTGCACCCAGAAATTAGCCACATCTCTATCTATCTATCGATCTATCAATCGATCTGGAAAATTAATAGTACTACAATTTCATCCCGACAAGCTCACTCAACAGGGCAACCACGAAACAGGCTTGTCGGGATAAAATTGTAGTACTATTATCTTTCCCACATATATATTCAGCTTTACCTCGACGTATCGAGCACTGTTTTACAGATAATCGACTCAGGATTATATATATATATATATATATATATATATATATGTGTGTGTGTGTGTGTGTGTGTGTGTGTGTGTGTGTGTGTGTGTGTGTGTGTGTGTGTGTATAAATATGCATTTTTTTAAACCACCCTCAAAACCTCAGAAAATACCTCAGACAACGTAAAATCGACAAAGAACGCGATTCCCTGTGAGATGCTGTGATTGTGGTTGTGAGATCGGTTTAGTTTCAGAGTTTAATACATGTTAAATGTTCATCTACACATTTAGCTTTAAAAGCTTTTGGGCTTCGACAGTCACTTTATTAACAGTTTATTTATTCTCATTCCTCTTTATTTACCCGGTGTTATTTATAACACTTAATTGCTTCTGATCCCCCAATAAAATTTGTATAATAGAAAAGATAACCTGAGTAAGCAAAATGCAGAGTTCAAATGATCATGAGAGGTTTATTAAATGACAAAAACTTACCATCACCTGTATTACCTATGGTAAAAAGTAATTGCCCCCTAATTTCAGTACTCGGCTATGCCACGTTCAGCAGCAACAACTGCAATCGGACACATCTTGCAACAAGAGATCAGTCATTGGCATCACTGGATAAAATTTTGACCACGTTTTTCTACAAAATGGTTTTAACTCTGAAGTACCCTTTTTCAGGATGTGCCATTGCATTTCAGTAAGATTCGGGTCAGCACTGTGACGAATCCACTCCAAAATCTGGAAAGCTTGTTCCATATTTTACCTTCTTTAAAATTACCTGCAGAGATAACTCAAGGTATTATACATATCTGCATGTGGTAAAAATTCTGTAATGTCCTGTGGGAAAAGAAGTTTTGAGCCCTTTCTGAATGAACTGGGATGAAAGCATTCTCGTATGTGACTCACTCCAGCATTCCAATGGATTAAGTAGGAATTTTGACTGAGATATTCACATATTTGGAAAGATAACTGCTTCAAAATGAGGTATAATACATGATTATAGCATGAAAATTTATTGAGCTACATCACTTTGAATGGCAGTAATCAGGAAATATACTTTTGAGAAAATTGCAATTACACTTAACAGAACCAGTTTCTGAATATCTTCATCTGAAACTCGCTGACATCCATAAACTGAATGAATCCGGCTCTCGACCAATCAGTGTGGTCTTCCTAGCAACAGATGAGTTCTGTTTACACAGAGTCATGTCTGTTTTGGCTTCTCATTGGTTTAGCGTTATGATTGGGGGGATCCTTCTGGGATTCTGTAAGTAGGGAGAGTATTCTGGTAGTGAATATGGGTAATAAGGAAATACGCTGAGCAAGCACGAAAGCGGATTGAAAATCTGCAAAATAAGTGGATATTTACAGGAACAAGTACAATACAAGTATATTATCATGGACAGATTGTGTTTATGGATATTTGAACTTAGTCTTATGGAAGATCATGCTTTGAATAATGCATTTTCACTTTGGCTCTTACTCACAACACTACCTTGCGACTTAATCTGTATTATGCAGAAGCGGGTTACATATGTTTCCCTCCACTGAATATATAGGGGTGATGAACTAATTTTCACTGAGGACCATGTCACTAATGGGTCATCAAGTGCCATTGAATATCTATTCAAAAAGGGAAGACATGAAATCTGCCGGGCAAAATTATTCGATTAGACATTTGTCCTCTTTTCCTTTATTATCTTTTCATTCCTAGCAGCATTTGACAATTACAAGCTGGCTTGCGATCTTTCATGAGCCTTGAATAACCCCAACCCCACTGAACATGTTTGGGATGCCACCTGCCCCAGGTGTCCCTGCCTGACATCAGTGACTGAACTTAATAACGCTCTTGTGGATGAATGATCACAAATTACTACAGCTACATTCCGAAATCTAGTTCACCGCCTTCCCAGAAGAGAGACCTGTAAGAATAAAACCTGGAGTCCAATCATCAAGAAACACATGAATGTTCTGGTCAAGTGTCCATAAAGTTTTGTATCCATGTAGTGTAGATTCAGTTATGAATTTATGTACCAAGTCTGATACATCCCTAAACCTCATGTTAATGTTCTTGGTTGATGGAACTGAAATCTGATGTAATCTTCTGCTGTTGTAGCTCAGTTACCTCAAGGTTTGACCTGGAGATGCTTTTCTGCTTGCCACGGTTGGAAAGAATGGTTATTTGAGTTGTATTTTCTCCATCAGAACATCAGGTGCTTACTGTATTTTTTTCTTTTCTTTTTTTTTTTTGCACCATTTTGTGTACCCTCATGAGACTGATGTGTGTAAAAATTTCAGGAATCCAGCCTCAGCACTTTCTCAAATACTGAAACAAACCTGCCCGGCAACTGCTTGCCACAGTTAAAGTCGTGTGTGTGTGTGTATGTATATATGTGTGTGTGTGTGTGTGTGTGTGTGTGTGTGTGTATATGTATGTGTATATGTATATATGTATGTGTACGTGTGTGTGTGTGTTTGTACATGCACATATTTACTTACAGTGTGCACGTCATTTAACAGTTTTCATGGACACTGACTTCCATATTTCACTGTCAGTCATAGTAATCACACTGCTAGTGCCTCACAGATGTTCATTCCGTATGTGGTTAATTTGATCAAGATCACAGCCAGAGTAAGCAGACTGCGAAGTCTGACTGCTTTAAGCAAACAGGAATCTCGGCTGTTTCTACATGGAGCTTCAAAACACATTTGAGATCTGATCTTTGGTGATCCATAATCTTAATGATGAGACAGAATGCATGTCGTTGATCCTGGTTCAGATTAACCTTTAACTGAGTCTAATTCAGTTTTATTTGTATAGCATTTTTAACTATGGACTAGCGTCCCATCCAAGAGGAGTTGAACTCCTAGTTACTTCATGCTACAGAAACTGGGATGAGCTCAACAGGCTTTACCTACCTACTTTTAATAGTGGATATTGTCGTGAAGCAGATTTTCATGAATATATAAATTTGGTTTTAATATATATAATATATAAGCAAGCCAGTGGCGACACAGTTTCCATTTGTACCAGCAGTGATCCCATCCCGTAGACTGGTCAATAGTGTATGAGATAGCTGGCGTGTATAAAGGTCTACCTTCCTATATTTAACTCTGACGCACTTTGATCTGTGCGGGTATCAAAGCTCAGCGCTATAGACTGCTCTGTAGGTACAGGATGACAGAATGAGTGATGTTCTCTTTCCTCAGTGCTGGACTTTCTCTGTATTGTCAGTGTCTCCTTGTGTTTCATGTCATGTTTACAATCTCCAAACATTGCTGTAATTACTTAATGTAATTAACTAATCTGAGCTGATGGTTGATCAGGTGGCAATCCAGTGTTGTGTGACACACACACACACACATACATATATATGTATATATATGACATTGTGTGTTACTTTAATAAAGTTTTTCAAAAAAAAAAAAGTTCTCATAGGAATAAGTGCAAGTCCTTTTAAGTCATGTTCATGCCAATAAGAATATATTATTTCCTGCTGTAACAGCACCTGGAATTGCCAAAATCTGGAGCCAGATGATGGAAATGAGGTGAAATGAAATGGTTTGATAGGAAAACCAAGAAATTAAAAATGTCTGCTTTACCCAGGTGACTGTTAATATGTTAATATCAAGTACGTTACACGGAGATGTTGTAATATCAGCAACTGTTGACCATCTCTTATATCCTACTGTGTCCTCTTGTGCTGTGTTGTAAAAGTATGTGGTAAAAGAATGTGATGGTGCGCAGCACGCTATGGAGTGTAAGGTACTTGGCACTGACCTTAATCATTCAACCATTTATTCATTCATTTATTAAATTCCTGAAACGCTTAATCCTAAGCGGGAGGCTGGAGCCTATCTCAGACTGAACACTCTGAACAGCTCGCCGGTTGATTGCAGGGCTAACACACACACAACCATTCAGACTCACTTCATATCTAAGGATAATTTGGAACAGCCAGTTAGCCAAATGTGCTTGTTTTTGGAATGTGGAAGGAAAACTGAGTATCTGGAGGAAACCTACAAAAGAACCTGCAAACTCCACACTGAAACCCCCTCGAGCCTGGGACTCGAATACAGGGTCTTTTTGCTATTTTCACTCAAAATATAATACCAAAAAAAACCAACCCATCATTCATTCATCTTCATGAACCACTATATTCTAGTCAGGGTTGTGATGGATCTTCAATCTATACCAGGAATGATTAATGCACAGGGGTGGAATTTAGCAAAACTAAGCTACTGGCCAGCAGGACTAGTGAAATGATGAAACTACTAGTCCTCCTTCATATTCACTGGTCAGGAACACTATATCTTCTTTGCCTGTTGGATCTGTCAGGTTGCCCACAGGATGACTTGCTAGCTAATTTCACTCTTCCTACAGATTTTTGACTCGCCATGGTCCAGCGGACTTGTGTTAATTTCCACCCCTGGATTCAGGTTGGAAATGCACTGTTAATCCATTTCCAGGCCACACATGCCTACTTTTACACACTCTTTGACACTTAGGGGCAAGAAAGAATGATCAATTCACTTACCAGCATTTATTGTGAGGATGAAAGGAAATCAGAGAAACACAGAACAAACCAGAGCGTGAACAGAAACCATGCAGACTGTAGCTCGGGGGCAGAACTGAACCAGCAACTTCATATTGTAGTTGTGAGAGTGTCAAATGTTGCACTGTGCCCTTTAATTTGTATTAAATTTTCATGTAAGACATACTTTATATTGGCTTTGTTTTGTTTTTCCTTAAAATTCTGTATATTGATGATGAATTCTTTAAAATTGGGATTAGATCTAAGAATTTTATTTCATCGTTGCTAGAAAGCTTGCAGATTCGTTGCTTCCTTTAATATGAGTGCCAGGGCTGTTGTGGGACGTGGAGTGAAGCTCTGCATTATACAATCCTTATCAAAATAAGTCACCTACCCTAATATTTTGCTAGACAGCCTTTAACCTTGATTGCAGTGCGTAATTGCCATGACATTGTTGCTTCAGTTGGTCAGGTCAAGGCTCAGCATCATTATGTGGCAATAACATGAAGTCAGCTGATAACCTGAATGTACCGAATGACCAGTATAACCAAACAGCGGACTTTTTTACTTCCCTGAGTGCGCGGATATAAAACTGAGGCTCGAATAGTGAAAAAGTGGTTCAGGTCACATAAGGAATCATTGTTACACATGAACTGGCACCACAGAGTCCTGACCTTAACCCTATTGAAATTCTTTGGCATGTATTGGAGAAGACTTAATGGAGTGGTTCAGTTTTCTATCATCAATTGAAGATACCAGTGAAAAATAAAGCCAGCTCTGAATAGAAATAAATGTTATGTTGTTTAAGTTTAAAAGTGTTCATTTTCTTTAAACACTTGATACTCGACTTTTGCATCGGAATCGTGCTTGGAATTTAGTAGCCCTTGGTGAACACTGGTTTACAACTACATGGGGAAAGGGATTTATGTGTTGGCCGAGTCTGAAAGGCGAGTCCCACTGCCTTTCCCTCTAAAGTGTCCTCCACAGGGGAGAAAGCTAATGTTTGTACTGCCCAAACCCTTAATTAATATTTCTCATATCTGGTGTTATGATTATGATCAGCATGTTGAGACTCTTGATCTTTTTTGTGCTATGAAGGGAATGCTGGGATGTCATGCGTTTACCTGCTGAGCTTTGCGTTCATCACGACCCATCTCATTTCTTTTGAATTCGGTTGGCTCTCCTCGGCAGCGAAGCTGTCATGAAATATGAGGTGAAGGGATTGTTACTCGAAATGTCACCCAGTGCAGCATTCCTGCAATGAAGCAGACCATAGTGCCAGTTCAGCAACCTAGTTATTTTATCTAGCTGTCAAAGGGGGTGGTATGCGGACAGGAGGTGGTTGTGTAATTGTGATGTCCTCTTAGCTTGTTTGTCCACAGTTGGAGGCATTTTCAGCAAAACAGTGAAATCAAGTAAAAGCCATTTACAAGATTGTGTTTAGTTTAGGGCGTGGATTAGAGCGAAGTGCCGAAGCAGCACGTAGAGTTTTCATTCTGTCAATAGCTGTGAAAGATTGTGCAGTGTAGTGTACTGAGCTGTTGTGGAGTCAGGGTTTTTCTTAATTACTTTTCCTTTTGGAGAAGAGTCAGTCATTTGCCGGTGTAGTTTTTAAAGTATTTCCCATTTGAACTCCTGCTCTCTGTGATTCTTGCAGTATACTTGAGTGGTGATTTGGCACAGTATAGCCTTCAGTACACAAAGTGCAGAGAGAGATGGATGAAATGGTATCTCACAATTTCTAACTTTTGTTATGTTTGAATTGAGGAAAAATTCCTCAAATATCCTGATAATTATTATTGCTCATACAGCCATCGAGGATTAGCGAGTAGGTATTGATGTCAGAAGCAGAGGTGTTGGTGGGGTTGACGTTTGGCTATTTAGTTCTAATGAATAAAAACTACTTATTAACCAAGTGTAAGGTCGGCACAGTGAAATCTTAGCCCAAAGACCTTAGTACAGACTGACCCAAATGTGGGTTCTATGCAAAAAGATCAAGGGCTGAGATTTCACTGTACTGACGAGCAAACGAGGTTAATAAGTAGTTCTTTATATTATATGCAGTTTTAAAATGGTGCTTTTTTTTACTTCAGGTGCTGTAACTTATTTTTTTGTATTTTTTTTTATTTCTGCTGCATATCAGTGTGTGCAATGCATTATCAATACAATCAATCATAAAAAATCTAACATTCCACAAGTTCAGAATCAGTCAACGGCAGCTGACCAAGCTTTACCTTAATCCAAGCTTTGAGGGCTTAGTAAATGAACTTGTCAGGCAAAACTTTTTCGGAAGTTTGAATATCATAATGCTGAGCTTGTAAAAGAGCTGTTAAACGTCAACAAACCACAAACAGTCATGCCCCAGTGAAACTTGGAACAACCTTTAAGCTGTAAACTTAGTTTAGTGAAAGAAAAGGCAGAAACTGATTTGTTATTTTGTGCACCAAACCGTTAGTGCACACCCACTAGAGACAGCTCAAAGTCTGTACGATCATAGCTTATAGTGCAGCTAGCTAATGGCCAAGTTTCCAGTTGGATATGCCATGAAAATAGAAAATTAAACCTCCAGCATACCAAATATCTACTTTCTAGCCGTAGAAGTTTGGGTAGGATTCATGTATATGTGTCCGCCTATCATGGGCCATATCATGTGTTTCTCTGATGTTTTACTGTCTATGTGCTCCTCAAGCCCCATTTTGCAGAATGGTAGTATTACCTGAATTAAGTTTTCACCTGTCTATGCAGCTATTCTGAGTCATAGCCAGATTAACCAGATCCGTCTCATTTTTCAAATCTGTCAAGATTTCGTGCTGTTACATTTTTCACCTCTTATGGATGGTTGAATATGCTCTCACAGTTTCCATTAAGTGAAATGTTGGTCATACTATAAATTGGACAGGTCCTTTGAGATTTTCCATTCCCCATTGCTGGTAATATGAGGTAAAGTAGAGGTTCCCATTTTGGAAGCACTGACCTACAATCTGTATCCTGATCTTATATAAGAGACTAGATTGAGGATTGCCTTTAGGAACTGCATACGCACATTAAACACTGAAGGGTTTGCTGTATCTTTGCACTACATATGCTGGGACTATAATAACATACAACCACAAATTCTCTCCCCACTGAAATGTCACATGTGAAAGGATGAAATATAAAGACTTAGACCTTAATTTGTTAATATATTAACCTGAAGAATTCTAGAATGCAAGCTATGAACATTTTTTTGATGATAATTATTTGACTGAATATCTATGGATTACTGTTAGTCACGTGCTTTCCCAGGACTTTGCCTTCACAAAATAAAAACAATAGATGCCCCAATCTCATAATTGTGAGTTCCTTTCTATCTTGTAATTATGAGACAGTATCTAATATTTTGTATTTTTTAATTTTATGTATTTTATTCATTTTTTAATCCTAATTAGGGTTCTATCTCAGCTGCCTCTGGGTGAGGGCAGGGTACACCCTGAACAGCTCACCGGGCCAATGCAGGGTCAGCACACACATAACCAATTGCACTCACTTTCACACCTACTGTGTATGTTTTTAGACAGTGGGAGGAAACCGGAGTACCCGGAGAAAACCCACCCAAGCACGGGGAGAGCATGTAAACTCCACACAGAAACGCCCCGAGTCCAGGATCGAACCCAGGACCTTCTTTCTGTGAGGCGGAAGTGCTAACCACTTTGCCACCATGCCGCCTTGTTCTTTTATGTTTATATGTATTTTAGAACTTGAATTGGTAATATTTAATAAGTCTGATTAATTAAAGCTTTATTTATGAATATGGTTTTGCCAAGTTAGCATCTTGAATGAATTCCCGTGAAACACTGACTGTTACAACTAACAGGAGGTAAATATTCATTACTCATTACAGTTAGCTGACCACACTGTAAAAAAACAAAATAAAATCATTGAGCTCATAAAATATTTCAAATAAATCATATGTGGAACTAAAGCTTTGCTATTTGCAGCTAATAAGAACTTGTCTGTCCAGCAAACGCCTCTTACTGTTACCGTAACAAGTATTTCAAGACAGGATAGCAGGGATAGTTTAAATGATGACTTGGATGATATCCTTTGAAAAGCCTGTCTGCTAGAAACGTAAAAAAAAAAAAAAAAAACCCTGCCAAAGGCTACCTGCTCATAATGATCAACATTTTTCTATGGTGGAACTAAACCCCCATTACATATGCGCTAGTGCGAGGTTCTATAGTGCAGAGATGTGATTATCAACATTATTGAACTAATTTTATTGTCATTGCTTTCGCTTACTACACTTGCAATAATTATTTTCAGTGTTGAGTATATGACAATATTTAATTACACAAGCAGTTTTCAGGATGTTAAAATGGTAGACTCCATTGATCAATAAAGAAATAGACTGTAAAGTTTTCAGAATAAGATTGTAAAATTTTGTTGACTTTAATTGTCCACAGATTTGATGAATGAGGGCCACGGTGTTATGTTGCAGCATCTTATTTTTATGATGAGTAAATTGACATTCATGCAAGTCTTCTTCTTCCCTAACACATTATCAATTTTTATTGTTTTACTGATAGCCAGTTTGCTGCCATGACAGCGGTACAGGCTTTTGTGAGCTCACGTTTTGTTTTCCACTTTATCTGGTGCCAAGAGTTCATTCTCTAAGTCTCCAAGCACTTGCTGTGCAGTTGAGATGAATAGCTCCTTTAGGCTAATCCACACAGTGCGTTCAGTCTCAGTGGAAACCCTAATACATTTGTAATTAAATCCACCTGACTGGAAAAATCCTGCTACAGGGACTGTTCTTTGTGTGTTTGTGCGTGTTTGTGTGTACCCCAGCTTGGGTAATGAGGGAAAGCTGTAGTTTACACGAGGTCAAGGCTATCCACCTGTCAGCTTAGCTCGAAGGAAACTGACTCCCTGCTGTAGTGTCCAGTGTCCAGACTTTTCAAAACTTAATGTCTGAGATGTAGTGCAAACAACCAGACATTCAGAATCATTTTAACAAGGGTTTAAAGTGAAATGAAATGCAAGCCTACCATACTCTACTCTACACACGAACGTATGTATATTTTTATTTTAAGTTGATTTTCATTTACATTGTCGATGTTGCAGTCTGTTAAAATCTGTTTGATAGTTGTCATTCGCCTGTTTGTAAAAACTGCGGTTTCACTCTTGCAAGTGTGCGAATTCACGAGAAAAGGATGTGAATGTATCAGTTCATAAAAGGCACGTTAATGGCAAAAATAACAGTATACAGCTTTTAAACTACAAGTATATACAATATACTGGTGAAGTTTTAAATAAAATAAAACTAGGTATATCTGCACATAGTATGAGCTGTTATTCACATACAACAGACAAGCATCAGCTTGATTATGGGAACAGATGACATATGCTGCCATTTATTCATCTGCAAATGTCGCATACACATGAATTAGGTAGAACGTGCCGATTTATACTTCATACTGATTACGCTTTTTTTTTGTCCATGAAGAGACTTGTATTAACAATAGGATGTTTTCATGTGCATAAATGTACGTGATGTATTCAAGCTTATGGACCATTTAATTTGGTTAGGGATATTAAATGAACAAATGAACAAACAGTGTAATCATTAGCGCTGGCATTTGCAAGATGCAGTTATTGCTTAAATTGCGTAAAAAGGTTTGATCATGAAAATCTACATTTTATGTACACATGATGTGAGTGAAGCAGAAGAGGTGAAGAAGTCAAAGATGATCATGTGTGTGTGTGTGTGTGTGTGTGTGTGTGTATATATATATATATATATTAGTATCTGTTTGTTTGTGTGTGTGTTGAAAGGGAATTTGCCTGTGTTGGATTTGGATACACACCACACACTGCAGTGCATTACAGTGCAAGTGCACTTCTACCTTCAATAATTCCAGAAAATAGAGTCACAATGTAGAAATATGGTGTATTACTCTTAATAACATTTTCATTTGAGATTAGTAAGATTTAAAATAAAATGTATCTTAATAAAGCAATAAGAAACACAAACTGTTAAAGAAAACATATACAGCATGTTTCAAAGAAAGCAATATAACACATTGCTTTTGCTTATTTAACAATCGAATGATGGTTTTTAGTCGCTATGCAAAGTTGTTTGAACTTAAACACTCACCAGATCAAATGCATTGAGCTTGTGCATCACATACAGTTAGAATGCCTGTGAAGTTCCAGTAGATACAACTATATCCATGAATAATGACTGAACTGTGCAAAACTACAGTCTGGTGTAAAATGGCTTGAGAAAGGAACTCCAAGCACCACAACGAGATCATTTTTTAAAAATTACCATTTCATGGTGGTTACACAATGTTTCCCATGGCTGTATGTATGAAGCACCACTTTTGGACACTTTGGTTTCAGTTACAATTAAACAAGATGTAAAAGAGTGTTTTATAAAGTGCACGGCTGTATTCTGAATTGTAAACCCTAAACTAGTGGACAAAAAGTTTATTTGTAATGAATAACGTGAAGGTGGTGCAGCATAAATTATTACACTAGCATTGCAAAAATAACTAATGAGCCAAATATCTTAGTAAAGCATCCATTTCACTCTATTATTTTTAAACTATTTCCTACAGTCTGCCGCTTTGTGTGATGGTTACAATGAAATCCAAACTTCTAACAGTGTCAGTCTGTATAAATGCACTGTAAGAGATGACAGAGGTGCATTGTGGGCCATGTGACAAAGGTGCAACTGGGGTTCTTATTTGCATGAAGCACATGGGCATTAAGAGGCTTTTGGTTTCCTCTTATTCTGACACACACACACACACACACACACACACACACACACACACACACACACACACACACACACACACACACACA
>JAOUQZ010000029.1:7829333-7844724 GCA_028564935.1 Neosilurus hyrtlii | reverse complement strand
ACGCAAGCACATGGAGAACATGCAAACTCCACACAGAAACGCCCGAGCTGGGAATCGAACCCAGGACCTTCTTGCTGCGAGGCGGACGTGCTAACCACTGCGCCACCGTGCCGCCCACAGAAGGCCCAGGTGTGCTAAAATTCACTGGCTCCAAGTACATACAAGAGTAAAGTAATAAACAAACTGCTTAATGCCTAATAATCCAATTATTAAACAATTTACCTAAGATGGATTTCTTTATATACCCTTAGTTTCAGCATAGAACATGTTTTATCTGGAATCCAGACCCTCCAGCTATACTCAGAGGTTGCATGTAAAAGTCCTGTTCATGAAGCCTTAACGAGCAAAGCGACCTCTGTTTCCTAAAAAACCTGAGTTCAATTTACTCCACAGTGCAGCCAAGAAATCAGCATGTGCTCATGTTTACACACCCTGGCAGGATTCAAATAGGAAAATGATTTAGATTTGGGGACAGCGATCAAGTGAAATCAGTTAAATCACCCTGATCAAACGTTTACACACCCTGATAATAGACACTCGAGCTGCCACACAGGTTTAAATGGGTATTAAAAAGTCGGGTTGATTGTAATTAGTATACATAAATACAAATTGTGGGTGGGGGTGGTGGTTTTAGCACTTGAGAGATTTTTGGAAGTTTCAGCCAGGGCTACATGGAGTGTGCTGGACACAGAGCCACGAGGAATAAAAACCCTGAGACTTGGCCTAGACAAAAACATTGTTTAAATTTATACACGAGGAGGGGAAAAAAGGATATAAAGAGACAAAGATGTCCAAAAATGTCAGTCACTAGCGTTCATCCTCTAAAGAAGTGAAAAATGATTGGTTCATGCCATGGATAGATAGACGAAAAAGGAGTTCAGCCTCAACTTCTAGGTGAACTGTTTCAGCTGCCAATTCTAACCAACAAGCAACCAGGTCTGTGTGGCTGGTTCAGGATGCACTCTAAGATATGTAAACAAATATGGATTGCACATTTGAACTATCGGGATAAAAGTTTCGATTGTTTTGGAGTTTTAAACCGAAAAACCTTCATGAGGGTTGGGTACCTTGCTCAAGGGTGCTTCAGCCCTTGAGCAAGGTACCCAACCTTAAACTGTTCTCCAGGAACCGCAGTGTGGCTGCTCACTGCTACGAATGGGTGTGCTCACTATTTACGTGTGTCACTATGGGAGCCCATCTCAGCCGACACTGGGCAAAGACAGGGTACTCTTTGAACAGCTCACCAGACCATTGCAGGGCAACACACACACAACCATTTACATTCACCCTCACACTCACACCTAGGGGCAATTTGGAACAGCCAATTAGCCTAATATGCATGTCTTTGGACTGTGGGAGGAAACCAGAGTGTCTGGAGGAAGCCCATGCAAGCACACCTCACGTTGCTGTTAGGCGGACATGCTATTCACTACGCCACTGTTCTGCTCTGAGATCAGTCATATTTCTAAAAAAAATCCTGTGTATCATAGTCTAGGCCAGGGTATGAAAACTTATGGGCACAACTGTACATGGTTTGCTTTTGTACTGTGAAAGTACTGAAAATGAAGAAAATGAATTGAAACAGTCATGTAATCATTCCTTTACCCCCCATTTAAATACTGCTGGTTACACTCAAGGCCTTCACTTTGAACGTGTGTGTTTTTAATGCTGGCAGTGTTAAGTTTATCATGTGACCCAGAGTTAGCTGGTGGCGGAAAGAAGCTGTTATTGGACATCGTTGAGCTGTCTGGCTGTGCTGAGGATGTCCTTGGCTCCTTTACTGAGCAGCAGGTTGGCAAGATCAACACCCAGCTTCTCTGCAGCGTCCAGCGCCGTTAGCGATATGTTGCTGGCTGTGACGCCGGCATGGGCACGCTCTTCTGCGCCGTCATGCACCTTAGCAGAAAAAAAAACAACAACAAAAAACACATGACTCAAATCATGGGTGGAATCAAAGATATTTACAGCTTTAGCTTGTTAGTGAAACAGGAAGTGAACTGCACTAGACTTGTTTTATACTAAAAGTGTTTTACTAATCTGAACTCAATGATCAATTCTGCTGGATGGATTTTAAAAACCTTCATTTAAAAGATGCTATGATCAATCCATCCATCCTCAATAAGCTCTATATTCTGATGATGACTGCAGTGTCTATCCCAGGAACACTAACACTCCTTCGCCCAGAGTCGTGTGAGATAGGCACCAGCCTCCTCGCAACCCTTAATAGGATTAAGCAGCTTAATAAACGAATGAAAAATGAATGATTTCCCCCACATTACTACAAACACCCAACAAAAAAAATTCCCATTTCCTGATTGTACCAGTGTTCCACCCAATTACAAATAAATTTCTAATATCATATTAATGTCAATATAAACTTATATAAATGTTGAGCTCGACAAGATGTCTTGAATTGCAACAGAAAAATGTTTCAAAATCTTTCTTAATGTAGTTCCACAAAGGACGTTTAATCAACTCAAAGAAGCAGTTCTAACGTACTACTGCTTTCTGCTTTAACCACAAGTTGTTTATGGGTAAGGCTCATGTAAACAATTCCAGGGTATAAATTTGGGTCCAATGGCTGTAAATCCGTTACTAATGAGAATATATGAATTATTACAGTCTCATTTGAAACAGCATGACCAGAACTACTCAGGCATGTATGGATTTATGGGTTTATGGGTCGAAATGACCCAAAACTTAACATTTTCATTTTTTTTTTTTCCCCCCACAGGAATTTTACACATGTTTAGACATGCTTTTGAGCATTTAGACCAATAATTTCTACATTTTTAAAAGTTTAAGTAAGTACATACCAAATTTCATAATCCTGCTGCAGCTAATTGGACTGCTTTAAAAGGGCAAATCAGTCAAAAACGTAAATGACAGATCCAAAAATCACTTCTGACATGCTGTTATTCAAGGACCCACCACAAAAAAAAAACTACTGGTCACTGGATGGCACAGTTTTTCCTAATTTCTTCATAAAAAGTATTGAATTCCAGTTAGTAAAACATAGTTTTTCATTTTTCGGACACTGGGTAGGGTGTTTTTCATAAGTCTTACCCATATAAACATCACCACATGCCTCTTTTTTGCAGTAACTCTGCAGTCTGTGTTTCTGTGCATTTAATAAGCATATTATGAGCTATTAGAACATTTAAAGTGTCCACACAATTTATTAAACATCATCACCCAGACCTATCAACTGACTGCTGGCAAGCTATAAAGAGAAAACAGAATGGGTGTGAGTGCACTTTACCATGTTATCTAATTCAATGTTGGTTTGCATGGTGTCCTTCAAGCAGTCAGCACCATCCAGACTGTAAACTGCACCTGTCAAATAGAGCTACAAGCAGAAAACAGGGCACTTTACCCCAGACACGTGCGAATACCCAAGCTGAAAAACACAACAAGGTCAACGCACTGTAACAAGTCTAACTGTTTCTGTTACGGTCTGGCACCTGGGGGCTTATTCTCAGCAAGTGTAAGTTCAAGATCTGAAGGTTTGTTAGACTGCTCTGGCTGTTTATCTTCATAACACTGCATTAGTGTGTGTGTTTTATTTACCACCGAGTTTTTCACTTCTGTGTAGACAGCGACGGGTACACTGCAGCCTCCCTCCTAAACACAAAGCGGAATGAAACACATTACAAACAAATGGGAAATTATGAAATCACCACATTTAAAACTTCTTTACCCTGCCTTCCTTGATTCATTCGTTTTACCTTAGATACGAACCAGTTACTGATTAATAGCTGGATATTTTGGCACCAGAACACATACGTCAAACAAATTAAAGTATTTGAGCGGCGCTCCAGGGGCTTCATAGTTATGCAAATTTTATAAAACCATGAGCTTGATTTCATTGTCACGTACATGCTCACATGCCCACACATGGAAGACATCAAGTTAAAAAAAAAATCGTGGGAAAAAAAAAAATATATACACTGCTGCCGTCTGCACTGAGTGCACTTGTACAGCTTCTTTTCTTACTTTACATGTTTCTGTAATCTTACACATGCAGACATTTACAGAGCTCTGCTCTAAAGCAGTGATTAAAAATTAATAATAATCAATGTTTTCACTTTAATCACCCAATGTTGAGGATCGAATTATGGAATCACCTTGTAATTTACAATCATAGCAAGAGAGTGGTCATTTAAAATAACAGAAAAGATTATAAAAATCTCTTTCAAGAAGGAAATCCAACACTGAGTGTGACAAACAATGTAAGTAGTTACCAGTCAGCTTTGTCTAAAATTTGGTGCAGGTATAAACAAAACAAGAAGGGTATAAAAGGATAGCATGCAGGTAGATTAAAGAAGCTGGGAAAGCATCAGGATAGAAAACACAAAGCAAATAACCTTAAAAATAAGAAATGCACAATAAAACAAATGAGCAAAAGGGGAGTCGATATGTGTGTGAGAAATGTAAGAAATAACCTGAATGTAATGGGAAAGCATCGCAGGGCCAACACTCACACAAGCATTCACACTCACAATCACACCTTGGGCCGATTTGGAACCAAATCATCATTCTTAGTCATAATTACTAACAATTAATCACAATTAGTCAATTTTTGAAATAATGAACAATACTAATTTTAAAGGTTTTTAAACTATACAGTTTAAAAAGGAATTTTTATTATAATAATAATTAAATCATGTGATAATGTTAAATAAGAGATAGGTGTGAAGTCAGGCTCTGACAGTTCTGTATCTCTTGATTTCATAAATGGTCTCAGCTAGAAACTAAAAAGTGCTTTAAAACAAATGTGCTTCATGTGCTTGCTCATGATGCATGGTATCATATTTCCTTGGTTCCATCTATCCATTTCTCTACCCCTTATCCATCAGGGTAGAGGGGCAGGATACACCCTGAACAGGTCGGCAGTCTATTTTGGAACTAACACAGACACAACCCACACATTCACCCTCACATTTACACCACTGTACAAATTTATAGTAGCCAATTATCCTCATGTGTATGTCTTTGAAATGTGGGAGGAAGCCAGAATACCCAGAGGAAACCCACGAAAGCATGGGGAGAACACGCAAAAACTCAAACCAAAAACTTTCTCACCGTGAGATTATTTTCTTGGTTCCATTTTCAAAATATAAACAAAATTCTAAAAAAGTCTACATCAAAATCAACACAACACTGACCAGGCAGTTACTAATGATGAATGACTGAATGGTGTAAATACATCACGTTCACATTAAACATCTTTTTCCCAGAAGTACCATAACCTGCCCTTGTATGAGAGTAAAAATATCCTGACTGCATCTGTATTGGTCTAAAACCCAATAGACATATTATATAGTAATGTATTCTTCTTAGTTATATCCTTAAAAACATACATTTCACATAATTGCATATTACTACAGTTCAAAATCCATTAAGGATTTTTACACTGTATTGTGCAGAAAAAGGTATTTCTTTATGTTGTGTTAATTTTTGAAGTGCACTGTATGCATTTCCAGCACATTACACTGCATGTTGTGTGAATGAGGAAGACTAACCAGCTGCTTAAGGAAAGCCCTCTCCGAAATACAGCGCAGCACAGTGTCCGGGTGGTGGAGGATGGACACCATATTAAGGATGTCTCTGTCTCTCGCCCTCACTTCCACCGCCAATGCGCCCTACAATCAGAATTTTCACACAGCAAGCAAGCAGCTGAATATATGGAAACATAACCAAAAGATCTGAGTAACCTGCCTGTGATGGTGAGATCATACAAGAATTGTAACTATAACTGAAGCTACAGAGGACACATTTTTCACTGTTAGTGTATAACATATTCTGTCCTTCCCAATACATAAGATTCCTACTGACATGCAAGCACCGCAGACGCGTTTTGCACTCCTCAGCGACCGTTGGCACAGATGGTTAAAACAGGTGTTTCCTTGCACAGAACAATGTTGCCTGATGTTATCAGGATTATTTTTTATGTAAATAATACAAACCTAGCGTAAATTGCTAACTAACTGAGCTGCTAACATGAAAATGACCAATATTTTGGCATGGTCGGGCATGTTTGTTCACTCACCTGACCTACAGCATACATGCAGTCTTCAGGACCCAGAACCTAAAAGACACCATGATAAATGAATTAGATTAGTCGGATATTCAGAACAGCAGATCTGATAGTAGTTACAGTCGGATCCTGTTCTAAACTGAACAAATACATTATGGTCCTGGGTTCAAATCAAAGGCTCTGGCATTTCTGTGTGAAGTTTGCGTGTTCTTCCTGTGCTTGCATGGGTTTCCACTGGGTACTCCGGTTTCCTCTCACCGTCCAAAAGACATGCACATTAGGCTAACTGGTTGTTCCAAATTGCCCCTATGTGTGAGCATGAGAGTGAATAGTTGTGTGAATAGTTGTGTGCGTGTTGGCCCTCCGATGGTCTGGAGAACTGTTTAGGGTGTACCCTGTCTTTGCCCAATATAGGCTTAGATGAGCTCCAGTGTCTCCGCAACCCTAGTAGGAGTAAGCGGTTCAGCAAATGAAAAGATTTAAATGTTTGAAGGATTACATAGGCAGAGGAATCTACAATCTGATATCACACGTCCAGCAGAAAACTATTCATGATGGCACTCATGTAGAGAATGGACCTGCGTGTCAAAATTACGGAATCAAGTGATCAAAATGATGGTCATCATATAACCACTTAAATAGCAGGATAACATTAACTTCAATAAAGGCACAAAATATTTTCAGAGGCAATTATATCAGTCAGACTGGGCTCAGTGATGCATTCTGGGTGGATTCTAACTTCCTCATTAATAATCTGGTTTAGCTCACGGCATGGATGAAGGCCAGAGCCCGATTACAGCGCATCATCTGATCACATCATTTCCAGAACCTGCACACTTACAGAATCAGGAAATGAGCAAAATCATTGCTGACCCTCTTCACCAAGGTTATAAAGTATTTCAAAGGTTCCCGACTAAGAAGTGATTCAGTTCATTAAGAATCAATACCACAACACCCAGGGAATAGCTTCTCCTTGTGGTCAGATAAGTATACCTGTTAGAAATTAGTATGAAAATTACACAATGCTGTATAAAGTGCTCAAACACACATTAATAAGGAACAAAATAATACAACCACAATTTCAAAAAATGTTGGGACACTTTGTAAAAACAAAATGCAATGATTTACAAATCTCACAAACCCATATTTTATTCACAATAGAACAAAAAATAATTACCAAATGTTGAAAATTAGATATTTCCTCTATTTCATGAAAAATATTAAGTGATTCTGAATTTGCTGGCAACAACATATTTTTAAAAAGTGCAGTAAAGGCAGCAAATGCTGGAAAAGTAACTGGCACTAAAAAGAAACAGCTAAAGGAACATTCTCAAATAATTTGGTTAATCAATAACAGATCAGTATCATGATTGGGTATTAAAAAAAGCATCTGGGCAGAGGTTCCTCAACTGAAATTTGCAAAGATTTTGAATATCACATCATCTACAGCACATAATATCATTAATAGATTCTGAGTATCTGGAGAAAAACAGGCATGATTCTGTCATGGAAATCTCTGCATGGGCTCAGGAACACTTCCAGAAAGATTTGTCTGTGAACACAGTTCGCCGTGCCATCCACAAATGTAGGTTAAAGCTTATTCATACAAAGAAGTCATATGTTAACATTCATTTTCTGAACAGTTTAATCCTAATTAGGATGGCAGGGAGGCTGGCACCCATCTCAGCCGACTCTGGGCGAGGGCAGAGTACACCCTGGACAGCTCGCCAAGCCATCACAGGGCAGAAACACGCTGACAGCAATACAGCCTACTCTTGACGAAAGTCAGCAATGGTTCTTTTACATGCCTCTCACCACAGACACTGAGAGATATGACCAGCATTTGATAACCCAGTTACCAATTACTTCAGACAAATTGAAATGTGAAATTCTTTTTAGAAAACATGGACGCTGTTTTCTCCGGACTAAAAAGGAGTGCGACTTATCAACAGTTAGTTCAAAAGCCTGCATCTCTCTAAACTGTGTTCATAGACAGTGATTTCTGGAAGTGTTCCTGAGTCCATGCAATGATTTCAAGGACAGATTCCTGCCTGTTTTTAATCCCTGAAGATCACAAACATCCAATATTGTTTTTCAGTCCTGTCCCTTGAGATGAGATTCTCTGGATTCTGGAAACTTTTGATGGACTTTTGGTGGACTGTTTATTATGTGATATTTAAAGTCTTCATATTGAGGAACATTATTCTGAAATAAAACATTGGTTTGTGAGAGTTGCAAATCATTGTATTCTGTTTTTTTAATAAAAATTTTACACAGCGTCCCAGCTTGTATGGAATTGGTTGTAGTATATCGAGTAATTCTATAAGTAAAAGCAATGTTAATCTGTAAACACCTGACTGATACGGCTCTCGCAGCCCATACGCTTGAGACCAGCTGCAGCCAAAATAATGGCAGCGTATTCTTCCTTCTCATCCAGCTTCTTCAGACGAGTATTCAGGTTTCCTCTCTAAATCGGCTGAGTAAAGGATTCGTATGAGAAACTTGCTGCTGCCGAACAAAAATATATTTTTGCATTCTAAAACACACAGAGTGGTCTAACACACACACACGGCTTTACAAAAGGATACAATATTTTCAAATTCCAGCTGGGGGAACCTTTTTTTCAGCTGTGCCGCTCGTCGGAGTGAGCTTGTGCCAATAACACTGAAAGAGGATATCAAGGTCATATTGGGTAAGAGACTGATCTATCCACAGCAGCAGGATTCAGGAGGAAAAATCGTTACACCAGACTGCAGGGAGTATGATGAAATGGGTATTAAAAGCAGCTCCATGGAAAGGATTTACCTCTTTTCTGGTAAAGTGTCCAGAGTGAGTCCAGCATTCTTTGGATGAAGTACTACAGCATCATAAGGATTTTCACGCCTAAGGAACAGACCAAAAAATAAATAAATAGAAATTGTACAGAAAAAGGCATAACCTACAGAAACACAATGTTATTGGAGAGAAAGATGGATTTATCATTGAGTAGATAAGTTTCAAAAAGTGTGAAGGTTTTAAAAAACAACAACAACAAAAAACGTACTGGAGGACAGCACCGATTGTGAAACCAGGAGGCAGTGAGGTAGGAAGGTCTTTCAGAGAGTGCACAACAAGGTCAACCCTGGTGTTGGAGAGAGGGGAAAAGTGCATTATAATTGACGGTCACAAAAAATAAATAAATAAAAAATTACAAATACATATACATATACATATACATACATATACACATATATATATAATTTTTTTTTTAATTCTTTTAATGACATGTCTTATTTAGTATCAACCATAAATTATAAATTTATCCTGAGTGATACCAAACACCATGAGAGCTATAATTACAGAGAAAGAAACTCAGCTAAGGACTTTTAATAACAAATCAGAATTCTTCACATAAGCCTGATCAACCCTGCTACTATAGAATAATTCACCTTCAGTGAAAATTCCTTAAATATAAATATATATTGCAAAATAGACAGCATGGTCAGCTAACCATCAGTGTGTTTGTGTGGAACATCATAAAACACTGAAAGCATAGTATGCAATCTAATTTCAGAATATAAGCTGCTTTCTAACCATGGGTGTACACTGAAGCATGACGTCCACAGTGTCCACGATTTGAGAGAATCGTGATGATCTTGAGGAAACTTGGTGGAATCGTGATGATCGTGGCAAAATATGTGACTGTCAAACATTTTGCCACGATTATTATGATTTGACGCAACTCATGAAAGAACGTGGAAAGTGTGGAAGAGCGCAATAGTGCACCTTGATGTGCTATCGTAGGATATCTAGATTAACTTTGCAACATGATTCCTTCAAGGTTTATTTCCTGGATGCGTGCTGTCTCCTTTTTATTCCCCGATCTGAGTGCTCATAAATCATAGAGCGATCGCAGACACTGTGCTCCAGTGCAAACCCAGGGTAAATTAACAGACTGCTCAGATATTTATGGAAATAAATAATGTTATTTATTATTATGACTTACTTTTTAGTTCTCCTTTTTATTAAAGTGTGTACGTGTACATTTTGCACAATTCATATTTAACTCTGTACATGATGGCACTTTTTTAATAAAATAAATTCATTCATTCAATCAGAGATTAATCATTAATTAAGGCCTTTTAGTCTATTTCAGGAGATGAAATAAACTCTTGACGCCTGGGATATGTGACCTAGTCTGGCAAAATGAGTCACAGTGGCCAAAAATTTTAAATTGAGTTAGCCATACCATTTAAAAGAGGAGACGCTAAGCTTTAAAATGGTATGGCTAACTCAATTTTGAATTTTTGGTCACTGTAACTCATTTTGCCAGACTGGATCACAGATTCTTCTACATCATTTGTGCTGCGTTAGTCTTTTTCATATAACCATGTAGTAGAGTATGACTGGAACTTTGTTAACTGTTACTGCATTATTTTATTAACAGATGAAGTGATTACATCACTGATTAATTACCCCATCACTGTATCACACTTGAAACAATGCAGTTAGTATTACCATCCTTAAATATTTCACTTTACCTCAAATGTGATATAGATAACCAGCAGCAACCCTTTTAGCACCATGATTTGCTCTGAATAATTTTGGAGATGCTAATAGAAGTTAATAAAATCCCCAATCCATTCTATCTTCTGTATCTACTGCTGTAGCAGTGTTTTCATAGTAGATGGCACTACACACTCAGCAGTGCATCTAATCTGAACATGTTAAACAGACAGTGTAAGCATTTACAGCACAGTAAAATAGCACAACTGTACAACGGTTAGCTCTTACTCGTTTCTCTCAAGGGCGTTCTCCAGCTCTTTGGTGAACAGACTCTTCTCTCCGATCTGGAATAATAAGAAGATATCTGTATCTATATCACCAAACACCCCTTAACATTCCTCTTTTGAGGCCAGCATGTTAACTTTACCTTTGATAAGGCAGTGTCAAGGATTTTGTCCCCGATTGTCGACATGGCAACTGTGAAACACACACAGTAAAAATTAAATACGAAAAAAAGAAAGAAAAGAAAAAGAAGTACTGTGCCACATTCTGACATCAGCACTGATCTTGTTGACAGAAGGGAGAAGAGAAGTGGTGTGGATTACACAGTCTCACTAAAACACAATCACTCAACTGTCAAGGATTCTGGGAAGACAAAAGACGGAGAAGAAAATGAGGAGAGAGAGAGAGAGACGGAAGGAGAAGGAGGGACAACAGGGACATAAAATAATGAAAACGGGATGATGTAATTGAAGGAAAAGAAAAAGGACAGAAAAAGAAAGAAATCTTTATACCAATCTCTAGCTGCAAGTCGGGATAGAGCTCTTTCAGTTTCTCGGCCACGCTGTCGGTCTGAATCCGAGCCAGCTGAAACAGAACACACATCTTCATGCATACAATAAACATTCACTATGTTACTGCACCTGAAGAACAAATCTAACACCTTGTTTACGCTCGGCTGTATAAAACCACCTAAGACACACACGACCACACTATTTTATGCAGTGCACCCTGATGTGTCTCTGATAAGGACTTAACAGGAAAAGTGAGGTAGGTTCACTGCTTTCCACTTGTGATTTGATCGCCAGAGCAGCACTTAAAAAATCAATTGGAAACCAGATGTGACTGTATACGAGCTCATTTGCATTAATAAATAAAGACTACAAATGCGTTCTTGTCACAGAACACTAGGTGTATACTCTGTGTGGTCAACTGTAGCCTCTAGAGTGTAAATGGGCATTTTTGATTAATTAACTACTGTGACCTTGAAAAATAGGTCAAGGGGACCCAAATTTCAATAAGCTGGTAGGGTGCGCCATAGGAACCATTCAACATATATATAAAATAAATCCATAAATCCAAGAACCAGCATTGCTAGAGTGTTAACAAGAAGCGTCTGCGGCTTCGGCGGAAGTGGACACTCTGTGAAAGCATATTATCCTGTACGCTTCGAAGGGAATACAATTATACTGTTATTTAAACAATTAAAAGAGGTACTGTTAAGGCTAATACAGACGCAGGCATTTAGTAATCTCTCTGGAGACACACAACGGGTCGGACTTATCTGATCCCAGCATGCTCTCTGACACACCCACTCCCACACATCAGTGCACCCTGCCCGAATTCATGATCATTCAGTTATTTAAGACTTACAGAATGCCTGCAACATCATAAATGAGCAGAATATCACACATAATACATTTATTAAATCTTCTCATTTCAGGAAAGATCTAAAATCAAGTAGTAGGAACAGATGAGTGAAATTAGGCCACAGAGGAATTAACTTTGCATAGTGGAAAAACAAATAGAGCATTTTTTCAGCTGCAAATCTGGATTTACCAAACTGCTTAACCAAGTCATGGGGATGCTGGTGCCAACTCCGGGCGAAGGCAGGGTACACCCTGAACAGCATGCCAGACCATCACAGGGCCAACACACACAACCAATCACAATCACATCTAGGGCTGAATAATTTGAAACAGTCCATTATCCTAATATGCAGGTTTTTGGACTGTGGGTGGAAACTGGAGTCCCATGGCAAGAACATGCAAACTCCAAACAGAAATGTCCTTGCTGAGCACAGGACTCGAGCCCAGAACCTTGTTGCTGTGAGGTAGACGTGCCAACCACTACGCCACCTTGCCACCAGCACAGCATTCGGCTTCACAAATAGGTCGTCATAAAGACAAAACAATACATGATGTCATGTTCTGACCTGGCTTTTCCTGGTTCCGACACGAATTATCCGAGTGACTTTTCCATTTTGTTCCTGAAAGAAATCAGAAGTCAAAAGTCAGTACAAGTCTCATACAGCGATACATCAAAATACAAAGTCTTACAATTCAACTTACTCTTATACACTTAAATGGTCCTTCCATCATATCACTTAAGCCTTTAGCTGGTTTAAATACTTGGACTATTGTAAGTGAAGTGCACTTGTCTCCGGAACCCTGCTAATGAATGAACTCTGGGGTGGTGGCTTGGAAAGGACAGCAGTCCCTTCCTACAAGGCCATAATCCACCCTCCCACCTCCCTGTTTCTTCTGTACAATGCTGATAAACTAACAACTAACTAACTCATTGTTAGCTGGTGTGTCAATGTGTGTGGTGTCAGATACACACACAAACGCATATCTCCTTCTTCCACAACACTGCTTCTGTTCATTGCTATTAAGTCATCTTAACCGACATCTTAGCAGACGGCTCAATCCTGAATTGCTCTCTACCCCATACAAGTGCACAACAATGGCTCTTAAGTGCTCTTAATATGCTCAAAATCTGAAGTTACACCAACATTGCAAATGTGGAAGTCCTGAAAAGTGTTCTGGCCACAAAGCAACAACTAAACCAAAGGAAAAGGAAGATTTTTTTTTTTTACGTCTTCTGCAGGGGAAATGTCACCATTGGTGCGCACACATTTCTGATACACATATATCATGCACTTAATGATTCCTAAATCCTTGCAATGGATCTTACAAGGAGTATTAGATCACAATACTCCACAGTGCTGTACCATCGGCTTACATCTGTCTACATTGGTCATGTTAAAGAGGTACCGAGAATTTAACTACAAATGCATTCTTGTCACAGAAGACTAGGTGCATCCCCCACATGGTCAATGGCACACATAGTTTTACTTAATTTGATACTTGTGACATGGAAATCAGATAATAAGTCAAGGTAACCTAGTTTTTACAAGAGTAACAGGCATGTCCATAGGCATATCTGATATGAATAACAAACAATCCTGTGCTAAATTTGACATATCTGACTTTTTACAAGACCCCGTACACATTTTATATGGGCTCTGTGACCTTGAAATTAGGTCAAGGTGACCCACTTTCAATAGGCTTTACACTCAGTATAACTGGTATGAATTGGAAACCTATCCGACAAAAACTCCACCTGTTAGAGTAATAAGAGCCATTTTTTCATGAGTCGACCTCTGCGACTTTGGTCAAGGTGACCTGGTTTCAATAGACTGGTAGGGCGTGCCGTCGGTACCATTCAACGTAAATATAAAATAAATACATAAAGAACTGGCACTGCTAGAGGATTTACAAGAAGTGCCTGCGATGGCAGTGGGGGATGCTAACAGCCTCTGAAAGCATAGTATCCCCAACACTTTGCCTGAGAAACAATTAAAATTTTAAGCATAGGGACTGCCCCATATGGATGAAATTTCATGGGAGAATGGATCAATAACTTCATATAAATAACGATTATTTGCATCAAGGCGACTATTCTGTGATATCCACCGAGCCTATGGAGAGTATCCATTTTAAGCTGCTTTTACACAGGCACTTGGGCTGGAACAATTTGTGGCTGGAACAAGTTGCCTCCGCACAACTACCTGTGAACATCTTTTACTAGGAGCAACTTAACATCTGAACACAATCAGTGTCGAGTTAAAGGGTTTCTATATGCACAGTAGTGCTCATCAGGTTTATTAAGTTCTTTCACTGGCCTTCGTGGCAGATTGGTGGTTCTATTGTAGTGAGGTGTTGTCATGTTGCACCTCGAGCTTCCAGCTTGTGACCAATTTGAAAGGCACATTCACTCATTTGCCAAACTGCTTAATCTTACTAAGGTCTAAGCAGTTTGGCAAATGAATGAATGTGTCAAGCATCCTCTATTATGTATCTCTTGAAACTTATTTAAACATTTTTTTATGGGCATGGCTACTGCATAGCTTTTTGAGGGATGGTACTTGTTTATTTTTTATGACTTCAAACTAAATAACTATGGCAAACCACGAGTTTTTGTCTACGATTCTGAATATTATCCTGAGATATCCTGAGACCAATCAGATTGTACTCTTCCAATGTAGTATAACCTTTACTAAAGCTAATTACTTAAAACACTTGTACATGATTGACATTCAAAATTCTGCCATCTGCAAAAAAAAAGTAAAAAAGAGGATGGCTTCTACAAATGGATAATGATCCTAAACACACCTCAAAATCCACGATGGACTACCTCAAGAGGCGCAGGCTGAAGGTTTTGCCATGGCCTTCACAGTCTTCTGACCTAAACATCAAGAATTGAAAGACTCTTGACTACCTACACAAAGCATTTACAAGCTGTGATACTTGCCAGGGGGGCTACAAGGTATTAACAGGGTGCCCAAACTTTTGCTGTGGCCCTTTTTCCTTTTCTGTTCTTTTGAAAATGTAAGAGATGAAAATAAAACATGATTTTGTTTAAAATTTAATAGGAATGTATTGTCTGTAACTTCATACCTTTTGGAAATCATTTCATCTTCCACTTGCTTAACTGATCACAATAACAGAAATTTTGACCAGGGGTGCCCAAACTTTTGCATGCCACTGTACATACATACCAACATACCTACAGACATGCATA
>JAOUQZ010000029.1:7808430-7822916 GCA_028564935.1 Neosilurus hyrtlii | reverse complement strand
CGTGCTGAAGCTGGGGCTTTCAAACTTGCTATGCTTGTTCTATATTGGCATATTATGAAATGGTCCTTTTTGGCAGGAGCCTCTGGACCCCAGTGGTCTATTTTTTTGTTCGTGTTTCCACACAGCAAAACTTTGAACGAGTGTAAAAACCCACCTTTACATGTATAGATTGCTTTAATTTTCATGCAGTAGGTACAGTGCCATTAACTACACACAGCAATATTAGCTTGGAGTTGACAGAGTTTCTGTCAGGATGATTGAACTTTTTTATTTGGTTTGATAGACAGTCACATGAACAAATCTCATCTCGTTAAGGATACAACATCTCACAAGTCTAATGGTGGTCAGTCAACCTGCACAGGAAAGTGTGATTTCGAATCTACGCCAAATTTTTTTTGACTTGAGAATCCATTGAAGTTTTTTGTTTTGTTATTAATAACCCAGCCCTAAGGAACAGTGTACAGGATTGATTTTGAGGCCAAAAACGCCAACATTAGCTTGAAGTGAAGAATTTAGCATTTAATTAGTTTCAAAACTCGCGTGAGCACTTTCTACTTCACACAAGCTCCTTTTTGCTTGGATCCTCCTACTGCTTACACATGCTCCCGCTGCATCTTCACTTTCGAGACTTTCACTGAAGTCTCGGCTTCTTTGATTGAATGTTTACCTTTTACAATGATGTCAGCTTAACTCCCGTTTTTCTGCTAAGGTTATTTGTATTTACCTTTACACTCGAGACTTTTCGGGAAGATGTAGGAATGTTGAACAACAGCTGTTTTGAAAGGTAAACTGAATACTGATGGTGTTTATGTAATGTTTGTTCAACTTTAACTTTTGGTAAGTATACACCAATGCCTGTCTGTACTATCTAAGTTAATTTCATGCTTTATAATAAGACGATGGCAGGGTACAATTTGAACAGCTCGCCAGACCATCGTAGAGCAACACACACTCACATCGAGGGTCAATTTGAAAAAGCTAGTTACCAGTGAGTCCAAACACAGTCAAAAATCAAAGACAGTGGACCTGGAGGAAACTAGCACTGGGAGATCATGCAAATTCCACACAGAAACACCCGAGCCCGGGACTCGAACCAAGGACCTTTCTGTGATCCGGACGTGCTAACTACTGTCCCATATTTATATTATTAGTATATACATTTTTGCCTGTACAGACACTTTGTTTAGTTTAGGATTGTTGTTTGCTTGATAGATACTGACTCCGAATCAGTCCTAAATACTAAATCATTGCATTATGCTGATGTGATTCATGCTAATCTTGCTGGCTGCAAGGGGAAAACATAACCTTAGCAGAAAAGTGGGTGTTAAAAACTGACGTCATCGTTAAAAAAGGAAACATCCATTCAAAGGAGCAGACTTCAGCAACTCTCCAAGACCCAAATGTAAAGATGTCGAGCAGGCATGTGTAAGCAGTAGGAAGAGCTCTGTGTCTGTGTGCCCATCACGTTCTGTGCATGCAAAAAAAAAAAATGCTGTGAGTGAGGCTTTAAGTGCGCCATGTGCTCTGAGCATAAAATGCTTGCACAGGTTTTGAGATTAATTAAATGCTATACATATTCACTGAAGATGTTGCAATTTTTTAAAAGTATTTTTGAAGTTGGTGGTTAGGGGTTTAAAGCCTCATAAAATTCTTTACAAAACCGCCTATTTGCTCCATATTCTCTGAAATACATGGTTACAAACTTGTTTTTGTTGACTGAACCCTGTATTTTAATTCTTGTTTTTATCTTTGTCCAGCACTTTGATCAACTGGCATTGTTGTAAAGCGCTTTATAAATAAAATTTGATTGATTGACTGAACCCAAGTGTCATGGCTGTGTAGATTCCGGAGTACTGCCGCGTACTGGAGGAAAGCGAGATCTCCGAGCACTGCTTCGACCTCATCTTTGCCTTTGACGAGATTGTCGCCCTTGGTTACAGAGAGAGTGTCAATCTGGCGCAGATCAGGACGTTCACGGAGATGGACTCGCACGAGGAGAAGGTGTTCCGTGCTGTTCGAGAGGTGAGAGACCGTCCGAAAGAGAGTAGTATAGGGATGTCTGTCTAATCCAAGAATCCAAATTGGCACCATTGCCGTATCATTTGCCCTGCACCATCTGCTTAATTAGCACTTAATAACAAGTGTGAATTGTACTGCAAATGACTGATCCTTCCTTCTTTTCATCTCAGTTCTTAATAGTTTTATAATTAAATGCTAAATCAGGAAGCAGATTGATTTCTGACTGTGTATAGAATCACAGATTTGAACTACACATACTACACACGTGGTCTCATTTTAATTTATTCTAACTGTTCTGGTTGCAGACCCAGGAGCGTGAGGCAAAGGCTGAAATGAGGCGAAAAGCTAAGGAGCTGCAGCAGGCTCGGCGGGATGCAGAGCGTGGGAAGAAGGCGCCAGGATTTGGTGGCTTTGGCAGCAGCAGCAGCAGTAGCAGCAGCACAACCATTATCACAGACACCCTGGTCGAACCAGAGAAACCCAAACCCACCCCAGCACCCTCAAGGTAAAGAGAACCCGCCTTTTGTACAATTAGGGCATTCCTGGCAAACAGGAAGAAGAAAGCAAGAAGGTCCTGAGTTCGATTCCTGCTGTATGGAGTTTACATGTTTTTCCCTTCTTGCTTGCGTGGGTTTTCTCCGGATACTTCGGTTTGCTCCTTCAGACCAAAAACATGCACATTAGTCAAATTGGCTATTCTAAGTTGCTGTTTGGTGTGACTGTTAGTGTGAAAGGTTGTGTGAGTGTTCCCCTGCAATGGTTTGGCGAGCTGTTCAGGGTATACTCTATGTACATCTGATCTTATACATTTTGCAGTTCGAGCTAGAGGTGAGCTAGTACAAGTAACTGCTACAAGCTTATAATGTGGAGTGGAGTGTAAAACTCATGATCATTATAAAAGTAGGACAATTCCACCATAAATGTTGTCATTTGCACAAAAGGTGATATTTAAAAAAGGATTTTTGTGTGGAGATTGCATGTCACTTGCATGAATTTCTTCCGGGTACCTTGTTTTCCTCCTTCAGTCCAAAAATAAGCAGGTTAGGCTAACTGGCTGTTCCAAATTGACCGTAGTTGTGTGTTTTCCTGTGATGGTTTGGTGTATTTAGTCTAGCTGCCCACGTTGGTGTAATGAGCATCATTACTGTTCAGTTCACTTGGCATCTACAAGCTGCATAGAAGAATGTGGGAGTGTTTTATGCTATTGAAGAGAGCTGTGTGATATGAAGAGTATCTCAGATCTGGGTTTCAGTAATTGTATGTACCAATTACAGTACATAGCATGATTTAGCACATTTTGTCTAAGCTCAAAGAATAAATAAGAAACAATGGAATTAAATTTTTATGTAAAAATCAGGAATATAGCATGTAAGTTAGCTGATGTATTGATATTCTTTTGCATCTTATTGAGCATATCTTATTAGGCATGTGTACTTAATGATTATCCTTGTAGTGAACCTGTGCAGGACAGTGTGGATGTGATTCGAGGAAATCGTAGGCCTCACAGCATGGCCTTGAATGAAATATTGGTTTTTTAAAAAATTATATATAATTTTTTTTTAAAGAAAAGATAATAAAAGGAGAATTTTATGCACACAAAAATGTTTTGTAAATCCCTTTGTTGCCATTATTACATATAAGCTCTAACTGCTGGTAACACGGTCACATAGCCTGTTGGACAAGAAGTTACTTCCTCTTCAAAACAAACAATGCTTACTGGAGTAATGATACAGTATTACGTATTCATGTATTAATGGCAACATGCACATCTGTGCCTTTTAAAATCAAGGCTGAAAAGCAACAGCCCTGAACTAACTTACAGATGTAACAAGCTCTTTAAATGAAGCTTCAAGTAATCTTACAGTTCTGAAGACATTGATTTGCTTCATGCTTTTTCCAGGCTGTAGAAATTTTTTGATTTTATGCTTCATGATGGTAGAAACTGTACCACGAGACCAAATTGTTATTCTTCTTCCTCAGGCCTAGCGGTCCCAGCAGAGCCCTCAAACTAGGCGCCAGGGGCAAAGAGGTGGATGATTTTGTGGATAAACTAAAGTCAGAGGGTGAGAATATTATCCTGTCGGGGACAGGCAAAAAACCATCCGAGGCCTCAAAATCTCTGCCTGCTCCTGTTAACACAGAGAGGTAAGCCCTAGATTTAACACTGCACTGTTTAACACAACCACACAGCTTGCTTCAAGTTGTTCCAGGGTAAGTCTGCAGCTTTCTTTAGATGGAGTAATTGTACATGAAATTTAATGACCTGTTGGTTTGGAGTGTTGTTGCATGTGTGTATAAGCTTTTAAGAACAAGATAAACCAGAATATATTTTTCTTTTTTGCCTTGACTCTGCACAGTTTCACCCACTAACTGATCAACACAGGGCAGTGAGGACAAATTATACAGTCTCAATAAACCTTAAACATATGTGACCTGCTCTAGCATAATAGGGACTAAGTAGGAAATTTGACATACTCAGATATTCATATATTTGATATGCTTCAAAATGTGTGTGTGTGCGTGTGTAAGAGAGAAGTTTTTCTCGTCTGAGTAGTTTTTGTTTGTCGGTACGTGAGTCTGAGTGGTGTTCTGTGAGCCTTTTATTGTACAAACTGCATTGCACTGACAACAGAGCTATATTAGGTGTCTCTGAAATGCTGTGCTTTACCCATTTCAGTTGAGGAAAGCATGTTTTTGATAAGATGTGTATATTGTAGAATATATGTGACCTTGTGATGTAGTCGTGTCTCAGTATCATTCTTGTGCCCTCTTCTGGTTGTAGTGTGCACCTGCGGATAGAGGAGAAGATCACGCTGATGTGTGGCCGAGATGGTGGGCTGCAGAACATGGAGATCTTGGGCATGATCACCCTTCGAGTCTCAGATGAGAAGAACGGTCGAATCCGATTGCTCATTAACAACAATGATAAGAGAGGAGTCCAGTTACAGGTAGGTCTATGAAACATCAGCATTTATTGAAAAGGTTTGTCATGAAGATTTCCTGATTTAATCACAGTAGGTATAATCACCCTCGACTTCCTGTACCCCTATTTCCCGGATTTCTTGTACAAAATCCGGCGCCGGACATTATTTGGTATTGCCGGGAAAATGCTCGGACAAGTCCGTAAATCGATGATGGAAGTCCGGGTCAGTCATGATTTTCCAACTTTCCTTCTGTCCGGCTCCTTCCCGTCTGAGAAGATGGACGAAAATGAAGCAACAGAGGGACACGAAATAATGTATAATGAACAGAAAGTGGCTTCAGTGAGAGGAGAGCTAAGAGAAAGTCAAAGTGAGGACAGTGAACACGAGTCAGAACCCACATTTAAAATGAATGTGATAAAAGAATGTGCTGATTCACTCCTTAAGTTTGTGGAAACACAATATTGTGTATTGAGTGTCGGATAAGTGTTGTAAAAGTCTGGGACTGCTGCTGAATAATGGTGATTGCCAGACTGTTTATGGTAAATGTCCAGGAAAGGGTAGGGACCCCGGACATTAGCGATTGCCGGACTTTTGAGTTTCCCGGACAGCCTATCCCCCCCCCATAGTTCGGGAAATCGAGGGTGAAGTATACTAGGTAGTTACTGAAATCACATGGGTGATGTGCTTATGTTTGATTTTTCCTCTTGTTGAATATGCTAGTCACCGTTTAGCCATTATTAAATGTCACCACATGGATAGACACTGTTAAAACAGTCGTTATATAATGGAGTGAAATGACATGCTTACGTTGATAGAGACGTAAAACATTAATCCCCTCCTGTAGACCCATCCAAATGTGGATAAGAAGCTGTTTACAGCAGAGTCATTAATCGGCCTGAAGAACCCTGAGAAGTCGTTCCCTCTGAACAACGATGTGGGAGTGCTGAAGTGGAGACTCCAGACCACAGACGAGTCCCTTATACCTTTAACAAGTCAGTGCTCCACCATTTTCTTAATGCTTGGCTTTTATTTTAATTACAGTTCCACAAATCTGTGTTTGTGGTGTTCTACTGCATAGGGTGTTATTTATTTTAAACCCCCCCCCTTCCTGTTTTCAGTAAACTGTTGGCCCTCAGAAAGTGGATCAAGCTGTGATGTTAACATTGAGTATGAACTGCAAGAGGAATCGCTGGAGCTTAATGATGTTGTCATCTCAATTCCCATACTGTAAGCCTATCTAATAATCCACTACATCTGTGCAGTATTTCTGTTTTATCTTATGCAATTCGTGAACTTACTCATGTATTCATTTCCCTGTATCTGCTAACACAAATGATACAGATCGGGTGTGGGTGCACCTGTGATTGGTGACCTGGATGGAGAGTATCGGTATGACAACAGACGGAACATTCTGGAGTGGTGTCTGCCTGTGGTGGACATGAAGAACAAGACCGGCAGTCTGGAGTTCAGTATAGCCGGCCAGCCAAATGACTTCTTTCCTATCAACGTTTCATTCGTCTCTAAAGGGAACTACTGTGACATTCAGGTACAAAGATGATGAGAAACATGGCTCAGGGGAAATTTTTTGGTTTATGGGGCTGACTGTATAATTCTTCAAATTGCAAGCAGGGATGTTATCCATTCCTATTTTTTTTGTTTAAATTTTTAAATTTCTAAATTAAATTTTAATTTAATCTTAATTCTCAATATTATGCCCATTTTTAATAAATCATCCTGCAGCACTCCTTAAATCGAAATTCCTCTACTGTATCTCTGCCTAACGAAACATGCCACATCTCACATATGTGACCCAGTCTGGCAAAATGAGTCACAGTGACCAAAAATTCAAAATGTATATATATCTTAATCTTAATACAACTTGCTTCATTTCTTAAGAGTCCCATCGTTCACATCCACACCCCTGCCATTCCACACATCTAAAGATTAAAGTGTGAGATCATGGACAGGCCGTTGATTATTTTGGTCAAGAATGTGTAATTGTGTTGCAGTGTCACACCTGGTCGGCTTTAAGATAACAATCCTACTAATCTTAAAATAGATGGTAGCATCATATGGAAGCTATCCTAAATTGACGCATTTGTTCTAGCATTAGTGCCACCAAACTATAAGCAGGGCTGATGGAAATTTCGGCTCTTTTCAGGAAGTTATTTGGTTTTCTCCAAAATTATATAAATTTACTATATTTTGGCCAGTGTTTTTTCATAATTGCCTACCAGTCACATATATTTCTATTGAAATAGCAATCTTTCTTCTAGTAATTATCAAAATGCCATTATTAAAAATTTTTTAATGGGAATATGCTATCTCAGATGGGGTGCGTATTCATTAATATTTTGGTGCCTGGTGCCTTGTATTTAGCTTGGTATGCTGAGAGTTGGTTTTCAGTTTTTACCAAAGGACTCTAGTCCTAAATGCCACGGCACTATGCAGTGCTAGTGTGTGTGTGTGGAGGAACACTGCAATAATAAACTCAATACTTCAGTCAAGTCTAAGCTGCGTTAATAAATGTGAAAGGACCGCTTACATCAGTAGGTTGTGTGGGTGCTCTAGGCATTGCAACTTGCCAGGGACAATATTAACTTGCTATCTTTTAGATCTGTTGACTGATGATAATCTACATTTATTTTAACTTTAACTCATGCAAATAAATCTGTCTCTCTCATGGAGTAGCTTTAATTAGGCCCCCGCATGCTAATGTGGATGTCCTATAATGATCAGTGTGTGCGTGCGTGTCCCCATCCTTGTTCGGGCTGTAACTCCTGAATCACCTGCCTCAAACTTGATAGATTTGTGTATGGTGGTAAGGCAACATGTCACGTACCAACATTAATTCACTGTGACCTTGACCTTGACACCACTTAAAAGGAAAATGCTTGTCCAGACCATATTTTCTATGTGCTTCGACTCACATACACATCTTTTGGAAGCGGAAGTGTTGCCTACCAATAATAGGTCAGTGTGACCTTGGCCTTGAGCTTTGACCCCACTTAAAGGAAAGAAAGCTTGCCCAGGCTGTAATTTTTAGAAGGTTGTTTTTACACATACAACATTTAGGTGTGGCTTGTGTCAATGTCAAGGTCATCCATTACAGTAGTATCGAGTTACTGCTATGACTCTACAGATATTTTTCATCGGTTAAAAACATCTGGTGTATGATGATGTATCAGCCTCTTTAATCCAAAACCCTGACTTTAATAAGACAGGATAATATGTTTTACTTTTTGAAAAAAATTTTGTCCACCCTGGCATGGTGAAATCCAGCTCGGTGTAGTCTAACTGCTAAATGTAGCCTAGTTAGTTTTAGGTTTGTTGCTAAATTATTTGGGCAGTTAAGCAGTCTTTTTCCCCCTGAAACTAATGATTAAGCAATAATTTCTTTTCAGTGCATATTTTCTGTCTTAATGTTTCAATTAAATTCATGAATGATTTGGGCTACAACAGGTAGGTTAAATAATTCCCAGAGCCGGAAAGAATGAATTAACTAAAGAGCAAACGATTGAACGAATCCACTCACTCACTCTTGACAAAGTAGATGCATTCTGGTGTTCCACAGAACTCTTTCCAGGTCTGAGATGTGTTGTGAGATTACTGCTGCATCTTTTCGAGCCTCCCACCCCAGCTGGGTTTTCTTAAATACCAAAACTGCTTCCCACACCACAGTCCTTATTGCACAGTGGGTTTTGTGTATATTTTTGTCTGCTCTCCTCTGCTACTCCCTCTTTCCGTCTGGCTACAGTAGATTCGATAACATGACTGTCCTCTCATTTATCTGCTTACTATACGGTTTATCAACCGGTTTATCATGAAGGATCAGAAAACTTATGGGCAGCAATTAAAAAAGCACACAAGTAATGAGTATTATAAAAATGAGTTGCTTTGCTCACATCTTTACAGTACTAAGTGTCTGTGAATTCTAATTCTTTTAATATTATAGGGTAGAATTGTCAGAGGCGTTTAAAGTACACACATTCTTTATTCAAGTGCATGTGCAGATAGTTGTGCAAAAATACTCTAGTAAAAGTAGAAGTACTGTTTAATTTTTACTCGAGTACAAGTAAACAAGTACAGGCTCTGTCGGAGTGAAAAGAAACGGAGGAAAAGCATGTTGACCTGGAACATGTGATCTTAACCTTGCAGTTTTGAGGAATTTCTTTTTGCTTTGGATGTTACTTAAAAGGCTTTTATTTATTGTGTATTTTGTAATGAGGCAGTACTGGTTGTGTATATACTATAAAAAAATAGGATCTCTATCACTTTGCTTTAACGTATCCCTCTTTTTTCTGTCCTTTTCCAGGTCACTAAAGTGTCTCAGGTGGATGGGAACAGCCCAGTACGGTACTCCACAGAAACATCTTTTGTGGTCGATAAGTATGAAATACTCTAAAGAAGGAACTCGTCAGCAACATCTCCGAGGCCAGCTTCAGAAAATATCAGACCAGTGGACTGACAGTAATATAAACAGTTCGAGCTAGAGAGAGAAAGTTAGAGCATGAAAAAAAAATGTTCTGTTTGCTTTCTGCAGTACTTCAAAAGGACTTGAAACTTTCCCTCCTTTCCAAAACAACAACAACAAAACTTTTCCCTGTTGCTGGCAGTGTTTCATGTATTTGTATGTTTGTACAAAAGTAAATAGTTCCATGAAGGGATTGCTTTGAGATCAAGAAGAACAAGAAGGACGCCACCGAACCGATCAGTTCAAACCCATATAGAGCTGACAGGAGAATAATTTATACAAATACACACAGTCTTTTCTCATTTGTATAGATTATGCAGTTTTACTGAAAGTTAATCTAATTTAGCATTAAGGGTAATTTAGCCAGTGTCATGTTTTCTACTTAAACCCGCTTGTGTTTATTTTTATTATTATCATTATTTTCTTTTTTTTTTGCCCGGGGATTCAACTCCTCTGAAGTCTCTCCACTGCTGTCTTCTCCTGTCCTTGACTGAAAGATCCACCATTGTACTATCTACTCCTTTCTTGCATTGGCAGGACCATGTGCTATGAGCCGGACTTTCATGTTATGTGTCATTGAATGTGATCCCCCTCATATATCATTCTTTTTGCTGGCCTTTATTTAATTCCCATGTGCTGTGAAGTGGCCTGCTACACAAGTCTAAACTTGTATCTGCATTTTCGCCTTTGCTTTTTCCCTGCAATCTGTAAGCCAGTGGCATGCTGAGTGGCACCGAAATCTTTTTTAAGGTCCACTTTGTAATAATTCAGAATGTTCCAGCAACGTGAGAAAGTCCTACAGCTCGATTGCTTGAATGTATGAGTGTATACTGTACATGTTTAGCTCCTGATTTGTGCCTGACTGCTGTTAGGATGGGATTTTGGAGCTTGTTAAAGGAATAGTTTTGCCCAGGAGTGAAAAATTCACAAATTGCTTCTTACCTCAAAGCTTGTCATTCCCGCGAGTGATAAGGCTGATATAGCAATAGGGTGATAAGTCTGTCACCTGATCACAGGTTAGGAAAGAAGCAAAATTTAAACGCCAGATGCGTCATTATGATTAACTTTTATTTGCGGTAAAAAGAAAACTGTACACTTCACTCTTGGTTAAACTCTATCTTTAAGCACGATGTCTATACAGTAATGACACTTGAAGTTCTCTGGATTCATGCCTTGACTCTCATAGGCACCAAGGTTTATTGTCTCATCCAAGTTTATTGTTTCATTGTCTTGTCTGTTTTGTTAATCATGTTTCGGGTGGGATTTGGAAAAAATCTGATTGTTATTATTATTATTATTTTTTGTAACTGTAAAATAATAAATAGGGTAATGATGAGCAACATTCCACTGTAAACTTATTAAAGAAATTATTAAAGTGTCTAAAAGGAGCCGAAAGAACAGCCTCTTTACTGTACTGATTCTACATTCTAATTATAATTATTGAAGAAATACTCCAGTGTTTGTTTTTTTATATTATTATTACAAAAATTCTGTGCTATTTTTCTTGCTCTGTGAAAACAACAGAAATCAGTCTACTCACTGCTATAGTCGAAGTCTGAGTATCGATGTCCACCAAAAATCAGAGCATAATGACATGTCCATAATTCAAACTCCATTGTTCTTGTAATAAAACAAGATGTGAAAGAGCTAAATAAACAAGTACTGGGAGAGCGCAAACCTCTGCCAAGCCCAGCAATCTTCGAATGTGACATCAAAAATCTATCGCTCACCCCACCTCTGGTAGAAACATGAAAATCCACACATATCTTTTTGCATTAAGAGAAGGTAGACAGCACCCCTGCTGGTGCTTCTGTACCTGTACGCTTTCAAAATTGAGATTTTTAGGTTAAATTTATATTGCCGCCACGTGCACAGTCTGTTGTTGAATAGTAACATTCATTGATCCTGAATGGTTACAGGTAAATAATTGTTTTAGTGTATACTACACAGGAATCTAAAAAGCTAGCTCAAGCAAGATTTGTATTGTATATTCTTATATATTTTTTTCCCCATTTTTCTCCCTAATTTAGTAGTTTCCAATTCCCACCCATCAACTTTTTGCCTTCCCTATCACACGACCACCACCGACCAGGGAGGTCCGTGTCATGCGATGCTACCGCCCACCTCTTTTCGAACTATTGCGCATGCGTATTTGGGGGCGACCTTAAACACTCGGAGGGAAATCGCTATCCGCCCCCTCATACAAATGAGCTCACAGATGCCCATGATTGGCTGGTGATCGCTGTAAGTGACAGGGAAGTGAGCGTATGCCATCCCTCCCTCCTGTGAGAGCTCGGCCAAATATCTCCCATGGACTCCCGGTAACGGATGGCTGTGGCATCAACCCGGATTTGATCTCTGGGTTGATAGTCGCGCACCTTGTCAATGCGCCACTCGGGAGCCCATATTTTTATATATTTTAACTATAAGACAGGTAAACTCTGAGCACTTCGAGCAGAGCTAAGTGCTGTGTAACTGTTTTTAAACTCATTACACTTTCAGTATACACTCTGTAAACACAAATCAAATGAAACAATTTTTTTCATTTGTTAAGCATTACATTATCCATATCTCCTGCTCAAGCAATATCCACTGAGAATAATGTCTGTTAGCACTCATTCAAAATACATTCTTGTTTCTGATTGGTGAAAAGCCCCCAGTGAATTCATAGTATTTTTCAATGTGCTGATTTACCCATTAGAGACATTGGATGCCAATTATTGCACGATTGTCACATGCCATCGTTCCAATGGATATCATTTAAGATAAAGAGGCTATGCCCTGTGGCAGATGGTTACGCCTGTCCGCCATCTTAACTAGTTGGTACAATTTACAGAACAGCACTACAGCCCTGAGCTCTTGTAAGCCTTATCTGAGGTTGAATAGCAACAAACAGGACAGCAGCACGAAGTTCTGTCACCCAATAACACTGTCAGTAGGTTGTAGTTATCAACCGATCTATCTTATCTGATATCTATGTTCCTTCTGTCCAACTTCTTCCAGAGAAAGCTAGCTAGAAAGTGACTGCCCGCTATTGAGACTAGAGGTGTTCTCCTTGCAAGTAAGTCAATAACAAATCATATGGCGGGAAAAAAAAGTAAAATATGTGAAAATAAAAACTACATTTTTAGCATTGAGTACTTTAATTTCATATTTTGTAACATTCATTCATCCATTCATTTTCTAAGCCGCTTAATGCTAATTAGGGTCGTGGGGAGGTTGGCACCCATCTCCGTCGACTCTGGGCGAGGGTGGGGTTCACCCTGGACAGCTCGCCAGGCCATCACAGAGCAACACACACACAACCATTCACACTCCCACTCACACTCACTCCTAGGGGTGATATGGAACAACCAATTAGCCTACTGGGCATGTTATTTGACTGTGGGAGGAAACCAGAGTAACCAAAGGAAACCCATGCAAGCACGGGGAGAGGATATATTTTGTGACATTTTCATGAAATTTGTGTAGAATGCATAGGAATCGGAAGCAGGGAATAGCAGGCGGCACATCCAACTGACTCACGCCGACTATGATTCACTTCCTCTGGACTTGAAAATATTTCGAATGAATAATAAAAGTTACGGATTTAGGATTTTGTATGATGTGGAGAATTACTCATATTTCAGCCGATGAAACCATCTTACTCTGAATAATTCTCTATATCATACCTCATCTCATTCAATAATTGCTTATTAACCCCTACCTAGTGGACCAATCAGATCACCCCATCCTCAGGTAAGTAAAAGTCCTTCCAAAAGCAGCAGCAGAAGTGTTTTAGTTCTCTTATACCCCAGCAAACTACCAACAATCCCAACTTTTTCACTTATTAATGAATGACATCATTTCTTTAACCCTTCGGGTTTATGATTCATGTCGGGGTATTTCTGAGACATTCTCTTTTAATTGCTAAAAACAGTGGATTTTATTAACTTTTGTTACTAAGAAACAGCAGTCTGCAAATGACTTCTGTGGTAAAAAATACATTACAAAACACTGGAGATTATTCCTGTCTAATGATTTTAAATAGATGCCTCCTAACTAAAAATAAACAGACAGACAGACAGACAGACAGATAGCTGCTTTCCCATAACAGTGGTCATAGTATTATTTTATTTGGTAAACAACTACTGTGTGAATTTACACCTTATGATCATTAATATAAACCTGTGATGTAGTTTTCATTTAAAATGCTGTCAGAGCTTCTGTTATAGAAAAGTAACCAATGCTGAGAATTCAACTGCAAAGTACAATGTAATTTTGTTTTGTGTGTGTGTGTGTGTGTGTGTGTGTGTGTGTGTGTGTGTGTGTGTGTGTGTGTTTATGTATTCACCAGCATCTGTTTTTCTGTGACATTATCCTGGCAAGAACCCATAACATTTTGAAGCAGATCTGGATCACTATTCAGATCCAGGAATTTAATAAATGGTTTTAAAAAAAGCAATTATCACATTTTTTTTTCTGTTCATAGGATTATGCAAAAATTACTGCTCTGATTTTCATCAAACTTAGTGGAAGGGTGAAGCCTAAGCCTGTAAAGAACCCATTACACTTTGAAAGTGGACAGGAACATGCTGAAAAAAATTCAGAATTCATAAAAAAAAATCCCTCTCATAAATATGGGGTGAAATATTCATCTGGCAACAACTAGGGGGAGACATTTCTTTATAACTATGCCAAGTTACAATAATCTATTAGTGCCTCGTGGAGGTACCTTGCAGTCTTAGAGCGCCCCTCTAGATTTGTGTGTTGTTTATTTAGGACTGCTCATTAGACACTCGCAGGTTTTCCGCTAGTTGAATCCAGCAGTTATTTTTGTTCTATTTTTGAATTTGGCTCAAAATAATTTTTTGAAAGCAGACATTTGGAAAACAAGAGAAAGCATTTGGAAAGCAAAGGAACAGATTTATATCTGTTCCCAGCATTCTCTCCAGCATATTATGTCTAGACAGTAAGAAGATGAGAGTGATAGCAAAGCAGAGCATGTTGATGAGCTTGTGTGTTTGTGTGTGTGTGTGTGTGTGTGTGTGTGTGTGTGTGTGTGTGTGTGTGTGTGTGTGTGTGTGTGT
>JAOUQZ010000029.1:7779971-7792667 GCA_028564935.1 Neosilurus hyrtlii | reverse complement strand
GTGTGTGTGTGTGTGTGTGTGTGTGTGTGTGTGTGTGTGTGTGTGTGTGTGTGTGTGTGTGTGTGTGTGTGATTATAACCCGTGTAAGAGGAGCCCTGTGGAGTGTACAGTGTGGTTAGACTGAGGCTATTTTCTGCTTCTATGGCCAGTACACCATGGCATGACTGCCGATTTAATGACACGTTTCAGAGACATAGTGCGCCCACACAAGCCATTTGGAGAAGCACTTTGAGACAGCGCATGTTTGTTTGTATGCAAGCTGTACACTGAAATGAACAATCACGGCAAATCACATGTTAGTTTACCACTTAGTTATCACTGTGAAGTTGCTCTATTAAAGAAAAAACAAAAGAAAACAAAAAAAAGTATGTCTTGTGGGTGTCTTTTAAATTATGTTATTCCTGTGTACCCTGTGTATACATTCTCTGTGTTAGAATTTTTTGAAGTGGGGTGCATTAGATGTGATGGAGATGGAGATTGATTGCTGTAAGAAACTGAACCTTACTGTGAGATGCAGAAAATGAGGCTTTACTTGTATGTCCTGATGGAAAATAAGAGTGATTAGAACATTTGGACAAGCATGCTCCTCATGGAAATTTTTTTCAGATTAGTCTTAAAGATTTCACCCTGATTAGTAATCACATTTTGTCAAAAGCATGTCTTTACTTGTCCACAGAAGCGAAGCTCCACATTCCGCTGACTTCTCTGACTGGGCATGTCAACAAAAGTATTGCTCTCATGAAGGAAAATTCTCTTGGGTTATCTGGCAAACTTTCACATAGCTACTATACACATACACATATAAACAATCAGACTGATGAGTTCCTTAACCTCTAAAATTTGATAAACAGCATTGTATCATGCGAAAAAAATATATTGGAAATTTGACTGACATGGCAGATGACCAGTCACAAACCTTTTCCTGAGCCTATCAGCTTATCTTGTTTACTGCTCAGGAGATATTGATTGATTGTCTGTGAGACCACGTCAATAAACTGCTTATTCTAATATATGAGTGTCACAGTGTTGTAGTGGTTAACACGTCTGCCTCATAGCAAGCAGGTCCTGGGATTTTAGTCCCAGGTCTGGGCGCTTCTGTGCAAAAATTGCAAGCTCTCCTCATGCTTGCGTGGGTTTCCTCCGGGCACTCCAGTTTCCTTCCACAGTCCAAAAGGAATGCACATTAGGCTAATTGGCTATTCTAAATTGCCCCTAGGTGTGAGTGTGAATAGTGTTGTGTGTGACTCTGTGATGGTCTGGTTGGCTGTTCAGGGTGTACCCCACCTTTGCCCAGTGTCGGCTGAGATAGGCTCCAGCCTGCTTGCAACCGTAAAGGATTAGGCAGTTTGGCAAATGAGTGATGAATGATTCAAATGTATTATCACACAGTTATTTGAATTATGGACGTTTCATGTAAACTATCTCAAATAATAAACAAATTAAAAACCATATGTAATCATTAATAGGGTGATAGATAAAGTTAAACATGGCCTTTAATTTAGGTCATTTAGGTATCAGCTGTGGCTCTTGCTTTGCTTCAATAAAAACATGTAACCATCTGAGAGGTGTTACATATATGCTGACAATAATTTGTCCCATACTATATTTTGCTCATTTGTCATGGTGCTCAAAATCTTTTTTTTTCCTGAAATCTTTTTTTTCCTGAAATCTGATGCATGGCAGTGTGTATACAGGGACACATGAAGGGTTGAGAACCAGAGTGGTCTAACCAAAAGAAAGCTGTTTTTGAGAAAAAAATACATGAACGTTTTTTTCAATATATATATATATACTCACTATATGATTCAAACTCATTTTTTCAGTCATTTTCACAGCAGATGAAATTTTTTTTGTGACTCTCAGGCTTATGAATGGAAAATCAGTCAGATTGCAAGTCAAAAAGTTCTAAAAGTTGAAGACCAGAAAAGTGTAACAATGCATATGTCCCAGTTTTATTCCCAAATAGGCGTTACTATTTTCATTCACATGTTTGTCACATGAGGTCAACACAACATCTGGGTCATATGCTGTAGATATCTTTAAACATAATGTTGTGCAATGAAAGGTCTGGCCAAGCTTACTTTTGGTCAGCATGATAACTGTCTTTCTAGCTTACTGTATTTCTGGCATATCACACTTAACAATTATGCACCAACCGTGGGATGGATATCGCTGAATAATCCTCAAGATGGAACTTCCACTAAGCCTGAGGCACATAATTGTTTAAGTATATAATTAAAAAGAAGAAAAGCATACTAAAATGAGATTTATAGTTATTATGGCAAATTTTTTTTTACATATTTTAATTCATGACAGTTGCACACAAGCATCAAGAGCAAGTGTAAGCAGGTCAACAACTGTAAAATGACATTACATCATTTTAAGAGTTTAAGTAATCCTACATGAAAAGATAAAGAATTGCAAACTAAAATTACCTTTTTATAATTTGACATATTTTACCGCTACAAAGGCAGGTCAGGTGAGTTCTGTGCACTGTGACCGAGTTAAGCTCATTGTAGATAATGGCAAATTTTATTACATACTACACAGAAATGTAAATAAACAATTCTCTGTAAAGGTGTTTTATTATGTACTATGTAAAAACACAAGAAAAACATTATTTTATGGTTTGTTTTTTAAATTTTAGCTTGATAATGATGACGCTGCCTGCTGTAAGTGACTGTGACGAACTCCATCATTTTTATTCTAACATTATTCACTCTGAATAATGTTTTTTTAATCTTGAGATAGGGGACAAATCAAATATTTCTGTGCAGTATATACAAATAGTGATTATGTGCAATGTCTATGTCAGTTATCAAGAAATAAGGGTATCACGACAGTTAAATACATAACACATTCTCTTCTTCATCCAAATAATCATATGAACTGCTGTCGATTTTGTTTAAACGCTCGTGGTTTTAATTATATACAGCCTGAAAAGAATTTAATCTTAATGAGATTTTCCCAAATGCTGATTCTAGACATTAGTTTGACTCAGAAGTGATTACAGTCGACTGATTTCCTAAAATGACTAATCTGTAGTGACATGTCTTTTGAACTATGCACTGTCCTCAGGGCTATACGTGACTATTTATAATCAAATCTATGTCTGCTCCAAAGATAATCAGCAGCATCTGTTCCAAATGTGTGCATTTAAGAGGAGTCATTCTGACTTGTACTGAAACATCTGAATCGCATGCAGTGATCTGTCGTAACATTGCTTTCTTCTAGTTTGTCTGTTAGATATGTTAATATGTGTTTAAAACAAGCATCCACCTGTGTGCCATGTATATTTATTATGCAGTAAAAACATGATGAAAGGCCCAATTACTTAAGGGTATTGTAATTATGCCAGGTGGCCTTTAATGGTTAGTCAAGAATGATTTAGTCTGTAATGGAAGACAGTGAAACATTTTTTTACCAGTCCATGTGTCATACAATAAACGTGCATGTTGTCATATGGGGAATGTACATTGTACCAATTGTTCATTAATTCTCTATATCCATATTGAAAACAGGATCTTAAGGAGTGTGATGAAGTGATCAGTAACCCGGGAGAAATGGACATCCTGAACAGGAACATTCCTGATCATGGACGGCAGACCCACCAGGTGCTACAGGTAAGACAGCTAACCATATGATTTGCAGCCATTCACTAACTCTCACTCATTTGCCTAGCTGCTTAATTGTAGGAGGGTCGTGGCCGAAACTGGGCGAATATGGGACACACTTTGAGCAGGGCCAACACACATACACACAACCATACACACTTACACCTGGCAATCTGGAACAGCCAGTTAACCTAATATTCATGCCTCTGGATTGAGTGCTGGGAGGAAACCCACGCAAGCACAAGGAAAACATGCAAACTCCACACAGAAACACCCAAGCCCAGAACCCGAACCCAGGATCTCTGTGTTATGAAGGGGACATGAAAGGGACGTTCTAACCACTACACCACCGTGCCGCCCAATTTCTAATTACTGACCACTAAAACTTTATGGTAAGATCTTTGTAGATTAGTATTAATGTATTAATTCAAACAAAACACTTTTCTGTTGGATTTCTAATCAAACATGATCCAAACTAGACTAAACATGAAACCAACAAACTCTGTCACAGAAAACCACATCATTTTCAGGTTAAGCTCTTAAATACTTTTTGAAAGATTGTTTACAATGTACACAATGTGCCCAGTGAAAGAAATGTCACCTTACAATAGGGTCAATTAAACACTATTATATATAGTCCCAGTGTTAGTTGATGAAAAGGGTAGATATGGAGTCTAAAACAAACCACTGTGGCCTTTCAGCCTTCTGCTTCTGAGACTGCAGTTTCTTTTTAATAAAGGTTAAAATCAGGACCTGACTAGAAAGAGCAGGTAAAAATGGCATCCCAGGTGTCCTTTTGCACTTTTAGCTTAGATGTGTTTTAATAAGGAGGTGATGGTCTAAAGAGTTTGGATCTGTCTGTGTAATGGACTCACTGGGGTGTAGTTTAATGGGAAGTGGAATATACTGCATAACCGAACACACAGAAAGTTCTTTCATACAGAATGACAAATTACTTCAGCACAAAGGGGGCACTGAATCTGAGGAGAAAATTCCAGTAGAGGCTTTCTCCAGAGTTCCATTGTGGAGGAAGTACAGAAACTGAGAAGAAATTTATTTATTTGCCTTATTTTGGATCCTCTGGTTTCCTCCCACAGTCCAAAGACATGCACGTCACACATAGGGGCTAGTTGGCTGTTCCAAATTGCCCCTAGGTGTGAGTGAAACTGGTTGTGTGTGTGTTTGCCCTGCTGAGAACTGGGGAGTTGCTCAGGCTATTCCCTGCCTTAGCCCAGAGTCGGGTGAGATAGGCTCCTAGAATTAAGTCGCTCGGCAAAAGGACAAATGAAGCAAGGAATGTTACTAATTCCATACCATTTATTGGCTTATACCACAGTGTTAGACTTACTGCCTCTAAACAACATAGTTTCTTTCCCATGTAGTCCTTTAGAACCTTTGACTTTGAGCCAGTTTACTCTGTCATCATTTTTCTTGAAAGTTCAATCCTCTTAGCCTCCTATGGCCAAACCCGATGAAGATAAAGCAGCCCCATTAGCCTTTTAGCCCAGTCCTGCTTTAATATATGACTCTAATTGAGTCAGTATAATCTTGTTTGGAGCACTACAAGTAATCATCTGAAAGAGGACAGGTCACTTCACCATCAGTGGAAGGGTGTACGGGTATTACTATGCTGGGTAGGAAGTATAACAGAACGATACTGCCGCTAATAGCATTTGAATTTCTTTGCCTATTCTTAACATTGACACTTTTTTCTTTGTCTATATTGCCAAGGGTACTCCATTGGATTTGATTGAGACAGGCAAAACCCTCAAAGTCCAAGCAGAGCGTCCACATTTGGTCAGTTTGGGAAGTGGACGTCTGAGCACAGCCATCACACTCTTACCCCTATCAGAAGGTTAGCTACCATTCTTCTTTCAATATTATCACAATTTCAACAGTACATTCATTCTAGCTTTAGGTGATGTTGTTATATCATCTGTACAGGTGGGGGAGAATGTACCTATATTGGTCAATGAGAAATGTTCATTCTGTTAGAGAGCGCAAGGTTGTTACCGATCACTCTAGTTGCAGTCAGCAGTTTTTCCTCACGTACCTGCTGTCCCATCATCGCTAATGGCTTCACATGGCAAGCAGCCAAGTCTGTTATGAGATGGACATTAAGTGAAAGCAGGGGTTTGTGTGTGTGTGTATATGCACTTACATGCTAGGGTGTGTTTATACTAATTGTAGAAGGTCTTGCAGAGCAACATGGCATATTCTTTGTTGTATTCTTAGCTCAGCTATGTAGTATATCATCACTCAAACAATGACAAATAGAGGACTTTCCCTTTCCTGACACTGGAATGGGAGCAAATGTAACACTTAGTTTAATGTTCCCTCATGGCCAAAAGTTTGTGGACACATAACTGTCACACCATATGTGTTTTTAAACATCCCATTACAGAATTAGTCCCTGTTTCGTTATACACTGGTGGTTCAGTGGTCAAAGCTCTGGGTTAATGATCAGAAGATTAGGGGTTCAAGCCACAATATTAACAAGCTGTTACTGTTGGGCCCTTAAACCTCAATTGCTTAAATAAGACAGAAATGTATGATGCTTTGGTGTCTGCCAAATGCCATAAAAGTAAATCCTAAGGGCATTTATTATATAGAATTTTGAAGAGGTTAGGGATATCTTTATATATTCAGAAATGTATGCTTTATATATACCTATGTTGCCCCTAGGTCAGTATGAGTGTGAACGTTTGTGTGTGTGTTACCCGTGATGGATTAGCAAGCTGTTCATGGTGTACCTTGTCTTCGCCCAGGGTCAGCTGAAATAGGTTTCAGCCACCCGTGACCCTAGTACATGTGTTGTGCCAACACCAACAACAGCAACAGCAAATAGCACACTACCTTCCAACAACTGTGACATGAAATTCAAATTCAAATTTTATTTGTCACATACAAATTATACACAGTGCAATATGTAGTGAAATGCTTATTACGACTGTCCAGGATGTAAGAATAAACTATCAAAGCAACAAGAAGAAAAGAACACTAACTAAAATTTTAAAGGATTTTTAAAGGATTTTTAAAGTATTTAAGGGTCATGAATTAACATTAACAAAACATTTCATCAGGACTGAAAAAATCTACTCAATGAATGAAAAACATCACACAGCCAGTCATGTCTTATTCTCCTTATGAGATAAGGATATTTAAAACCTGTCATAAGAATCCCTATTTCGCTTTGTATCTGTGTTTTTCTTTTTCCCATGATAATCCTTCCTTGTGGATGGTATGACCTAGTTTCTGAATCTTACATGTCAATTAGCTGTGCATAATATGCATGACTGCATACATTTAAGCCATCTACAAGGTGGTAATATATTACACCTATGTACACAATGAACAGTTTGATTGACTGCTATGACAATTCTGGGAAATACTTACAGAATCACTTGAAATTCTGAGGGCTCTGGGAAGTTGTACTTACAGAAGATGTACAAAATCTGACAAATGCCCTTCTACCTAAGCTGTTCTGCACATAGGACTTGTATAGAGATGCGATGAGGAGAAATACTGAAAATATATCACCCATCACATTAAATGAGGTATTAAGTCGCACAGGCCAGTTTTGAGCTATGAGAAAGAATAAGGCTGCAGCCCAAAAAAGAAAAGAAACAGTTGTCAGAAATACTCCTGCAAAACAAGACAACAAACAAAACTAAACAAGACAAACAAACAAACATAAAAAAAAGACTTGGTTTGTTTGCAAGGAGCTAAACTTTGCCATGTTCGGTTAAAGTCGGCATCACTGCCTTTATAAATTCTGACCATGCCCACTCTTCTTTTTATCATTTATCTGGAAAAAACAATTATTACACCCATTCATGAGCCATTCGAACTTCGTCTTAGACAAATTTCACCAGTTGGGACAATGTGTAGACTTTTTTCCGTGGGTTTTTTTTTTTTTGAACATTAACCATTTAATAGTTTTTGACACTAGGAATCTGCATAAATATCAAAAATAGCTGTGTATGATTCTTTCAATGTATTTGAGTAATTTCATGGTGCTATTTTTTAAATAGAGTGGTGGTTGCTAAGGACTTTTGAAGATAATTGGTTTTTAACTTCCATCTTTTAATCCATTTTGAAATCTCCTAAAATCCCTGCCTATAATTGTCCATATCCCAGCAACCAGTCATGCTACATGAATGAATTTGGTACCAAAATGGAGCCTATTGAGTCAGGAATACCTAATTTGATGTCATGGCTCACTATGTGGTGTGCCACTAAATGCATTCCTATATAAATAACATTGTGAGTAAACAAGTGTGCAGATTAATTCACCTATTTCTTCTTTACACACATCTGCCAGTATAGACACTGGTTGAGATGGCTTAAGATCACAGAGGGGAGGGGAATGTTCTCATTAATATAAGTCAAAGCAGGGAGACAAGAATATACAACAGAACACTGAGCTAATATTCACAGACATTTTATTAGACTCAAATTCAAATATTTTTCTAGAAACAATTTCCTATATTAAGATCAAATATCGGGTAGTGGTGGCCCGGTAGCTCGGTGGTAGGGTGCTGGATTACTGATCCCAAGGTCAGGGGTTAAAGCCCCACTATCAATGGTATCTCACTTCTGTCCCCCCAGTGCAGCAAACTGAGTTATCAAAGGCCGGCCATGTCTCTCACTGTCTGTGGTGATCAGTGTGTTTCTGCCCTGCGATGGTCTGGCAAACTGTCCAGGGTGTACTCTGCCCAGAGTCGGCTGAGATGGGTGCCAGCCTCCCTGTGACCTTAAGTAGGATTAAGCGACTCAGAAAATGAATGAGAATCAAATATCTGGTTTATTGAGCAGTGACAGAGCTAAAACGTTTTTTTTCGGATTGCAGGGAAAACAACTCTTGGCCATGGAGACACTGACATCAATATCCAGGGTCCAGGAGTGGCTGCCCTACACTGTTACATTGAAAACCAAGCAGGAATCATCACCCTCTTTCCCTGTGGCAATCTGTGCTCTATGGATGGCCTGGCAGTCAGAAAACCTGTACGACTTTCTCAAGGTACACATATGTTGAATGATTTGGGGAAAACATAAAAAAAAACTTCCTCATATGTCTTTCTGATTTATATCACCTTTGTCTACATGTGGCTAAATCTCACATATATTCGCATCCTGAACTTCATTCTCAGAATTGAGAGAGGTTGCATTGTGATTTTAGAAATAGTAAAAGGTTATTATAGATAGGTAGCTGTAAACATATGACATTAACCCATTAAGGAAGTTGTATGGGTCATTCTACATGGATATTTAAACTGGATGGAAGTCACTAGAGTCAGTCAGATGAATATATTGCTAGGTAAATTAGCATGTCTGAAATATCAGTTTGAAGATGAATGAACACTAAAGTTAAACAAGGCCAACAATGCTATTTTTAGGCAATACAGTACAATAGTTGTGTGTGCTGTGCTTGAACTTCCCTGGAAAGTGGACATTTTCCATGCCCTTTTAATCCTGCTGTATTTAGCACTATATAATTGTTTTTTTGAGTTTTCAGCATATATGTAAATGTAGTTTAGATATTACAGCATCTGTGTATGTATCTAGGGGCCTATTCACTTACAATACATATTAAATAAACATGATATACAATGATATCTCTTGGAAATAAAATGGAATCGGCCACAATGTCTTTCTGAAACAATTTGCTTACTCCTGATACTATGCGATAATGAAATAGTGATGATTAGTAAACATTGCCATCTTTTTTTTCTCCCAAAATCATCTGCCTTCTTCTGTTTCTTAATTCAGACTTTTCCACTTTCCATGAGGGAGTGTTGCACTGCCAAGTTATGGCATATATGCAAGATCATTCCTCCTGTCACATGGACTTGTTATTGTAAACAGACACAGAACCAAAACAAATTGTAAAGCAGGTGATTAAGATATAAACCCATGAACTGGTGTGGTTTTTCCAGGAAACCTTTGTATTCTGCCAGAATTAACTGATTATGGAAGATACAGCATATCAGATAGTCAGTAGTGAATGTGCACTTTTAAAAGTTCTAATAAGTGTATAGTCAGGATGGCATGGTGGTATAGTAGTTAGCGCGTCCACCCTCCCTGTGCTTGTGTGGGTTTCCGCCGGTTACTCCAGTTTCCTCCCACAGTCCAATGACATGCACTTTCAGCCAACTGGCTGTTTCATATTAACCCTTGGTGTGAGTGTGAGTCTGAATCGTCGTGTATATTTCCCTGTGATTGTCTGGCGAGCTGTTCAGGGGGTACCTCGACTTTGTTCGGTGTCGGCTGAGATAGGCAATAGCCTCAACGCGACCGTAGTAGGAGTCAGCGGTTTGGCAAATGAGCGGTGAAATAGTTTATAGTCAGGACGGACACATTGTAGTAATTAATTTTCTTTCAGTAATCACTTTATCCCAGCAATCGAGCTCAAGGCAGGGGAATTCCTGGATGAAGCCCTAGTTCACCGCAGACTTTCACTCCTACAGCCAATTGACTTACCTGCATGTTTTTAGACAGTGGGACGAAAGCAGACAACCTCCAGTAGAGGAACCCAACACAAACTCCACATGTCCCACACAGTAACCCAAGTTCAGGATCGAACTGGGCTGTTTGCAACTTATTGACCTGAACTCCAAGTCTGCAGGAGTGGAATAAGAAAAATAAAGTTGGTTGTTGGTTTTTATATGCCACCCTGTGCCACCCCTTTGGCCACGCCCCAAATTTGAATGGAAAACACTTCAAAACTCACAGTTAACTCTTTTAACTCGACTAGTGTTTGATTTCTAGCTTTAAAAAATAATAAAATGGGTCGTTTTCACCCGAGCTGAGGGTCTGGGTGTGAATTCAATTCATTACAAATGCTATTTAGTAATAAATTGTGGTGTTAATGGCATTCAGCAGATTGGTGGCCGCCTCCTCCCTCCTTCTGCGCTCTGCATGACAATGATACCGCTGATGAGAGAGAGAGAGAGAGAGAGAGAGAGAGAGAGAGAGAGAGAGAGAGAGAGAGAGAACAGCCGGCACTGAGACAGCTGTTCAACACCCTGTCGTTTTTGCTCCTCGGTCGCATGGCCTGCTAGTATAAATTAGTTATTTCCTTCATTCTTTCTTTCGTTCTCTCTCTCTAACTCTTGCTCTGTCTATTCGGTAGTGATTTATTTGTTCAGCGCGCGCGAGGAGAACCGACACTGTTTGACCTCAGGAGTTACACGCAGGTGTTCGGTACCTCGCGAGCATATGGACCGGTTTTTCTGAGTTTGGGTTCGGTTTGTGGCTTTAACAGTTAGACAGGTGGACCGCGGACATCTGGTATCTTTTGTGTGGAAAGACAAAGTCAGTCAGTGGACGGACATTACCATAACAAAGCCCCGGGAGAGGACACGGTCAGGGAGGTGAAGGGGTTCACAGGGAGTCCTGAGAGGAAACGAGTTTGGATACTTTGTTGCGTCTCCTGCGCTTTCTAATGTTTAACATGGATTTATAAATGTAAGTAAAGGATTTCTGACTCGAATTGTTTCCATTTTGTTGCTTTATGTGGACTTTTTGTTTGCAATTTGGAAACTTGGAAAAAAAACAAATAGCTCCAACAATGAAATCAACATATTTATTACAAAGCTAAAGCTAGTTCTGTTATAAAATTAGCTTTTAAGCTAATGTTACCCCTATTCTCTCTCTCTCTCTCTCTCTCTCTCTCTCTCTCTCTCTCTCTCTCTCTCAGTCCAATATAGCTTCCTTCCTCAGTAGGTTTTTAAAAGCATTGCTGCTTTTTTATCTTGTGCCATTTTCATAATTACCTTCGTAAGGTAATTGTCTAACAAGGAGAACCCTGGTAACAGTCCACAATCCAGCTTGGTCTGAGCAGCTGTTGTCTAAACCCTGTTAAATGCTGGCAGATGAAAATAGTTTTTAACTTGCTGCTACTGTTTCAAACATTTCTTGACCATTTTATTCAAGCAATCAGGAAGCTGGTAAATAACTAAGCCGCTTAATCCTAATTAGGGTAGCGGGGAGGCTGGCACCCATCTCGGCCGACTCTGGGCGAGGACGGGGTACACCCTGGACAGATCGCCAGGCCATCGCAGGGCCAACGCACACACTCACACCTAGGAGTGATTTGAAACAGTCAATGATCCTACTGTGCATGTTTTTGGACTGTGGGAGGAAACTGGAGTACCTGGAGGAAACCCACACATAAGCACGGGGAAAACATGCAAACTCCGCACAGTATAGCAGGGAATCGTTGGGAATAGCTGGGATTCGAACCCAGGCCTTCCTGCTGTGACGCGGATGTGCTACCCACTACGCCCCCTAATTGTGTTACTCTTGTGTAATTTTTCCCTTAAAATAATTTGTTTAGTAGTAGAACTAGTAATTCAGAAACTGTTTCCATACATGTTTTGGATAGCTGGTGGCTCGTCAGAACTACATCGGCATTGAGGACAGTGTTAGCTTAGTGGTTAAGACTCTGGTTTACTGATCTGAAGGTCGAGGTTCAAGCCCCAGCACCACCATGCTGCCACTGTTATGCCCTAGTGCGAGACCCTTAACCCTCAATTGCTGTGGATAGGGGTGTGTGGCAAACGTTGGAAATGTAAAATGGAGTTTTCACCACGGAATTGATCTACTCTGTAATATTTCTCCTCTTTTAGATGTTTAAACAATAATTAATTAATGATTATATTTTAGTGATGTGTTCCACTTATGAGTGCTTTGTCAGGTAAGCATAGAAGCAGATTTCTGTTCATGTAAAAACAGGAGAAATAGATGACTTACACTGTTTGTGTCACGAGTATAAAAATAGTTCAACTGCAAACTACCTCTTAGGAAAAATATATGTAGCTTGTTTTCGATTATTAAATCAGAATCAGAATACTTTATTGATCCTGGAGGAAATTGTGTGCACACAGTTGCTCCATACCAAGTAAAAAAAGATAAGATATAGATAGAAGTCTCAATAAGAAAAATTACAAATGTCAATATATATATACAATATACATACAGAAATCTATATATATATATATACACACACACACACACACATATATATATATATATACACACACACACACACACACACACACACACATATATATATATA
>JAOUQZ010000029.1:7753408-7766144 GCA_028564935.1 Neosilurus hyrtlii | reverse complement strand
TATAAATAATGATTAGTTGTAATAACTGTGCACTGTACACTCATTTTGGATTTGCTAGGTGATTATAGATTAATGATTGAGATCACAATATTTATAATGTTAGCTGCATTTTATTAATTTGCAGGCTGAGATGGAGCGGGCATTGCTGCAGGGGGAGAGGAGAGCCGAGTTAGATCAAGTGGAGGCAGAGTTAGAGATTATTAATCAGATTCAACTCAAACTGAGTGAAGTGGATAAAAATGCTCAGAAGGAGAAAGAAAAGGTAAACACACATATACAAAAAGGAATTGGTCACGTAAATGATTTAATACATTCTTGTGCTCCTAGAAGCATTTTGCTTTCAGCAAGGAGGAACTTTCTTTTCTTTTTTTTCCCCCTTATTTCTCTCATGAAAGCTGTTTGTATGGAGCTCTTCACTAACTTCTTTCTAACCTTTAACACCCAAACTCTTTACACATTCCACATTTGGTATTGTTCTGTCTGTAATCATGCCAATAAACCTGACTTGTGTTTGAGTAGCTGATAAATAATAAGCAAAAGAAATTCTTTTCTTGTAAGTGGACATTTCTAACAAAAATAGAACTGTTTGTTTGGTGCCACTGCATGATCCAAGCTCTTTTTTTATGAAGCATCAAAAGAATATAATTTGTATGAAATTAGAGGCAGAAAAAAACCCTTGGTCATGCTGCTTTTGAGCAGTGTTATTTTTGTTCTTTCCTCACCCGTGTCCCTGGATTGTGCTGTGTGTGCACATGCTTGCGTGTACTTGTGTGTATATGTATGTGTGCATATGTTTACTGTTTCGTAGGGGAGGGCTAATGTCTCAGCCGAGCGTGACATCCTGACCAGGTTGAGGAATGGGTACAGTGAGCTGAAGAGCCAGCTTCACAAATGCCCCGAGTCTCTGAGGGAGCACTTACAGGAACAGCTTGCCAGGGTCAGTTTCCTCTCCTACTGCCCTTTGGATCATCACCACCACACAAAAAACCGAGGACAAATGTTCAGCTAAAATAAAAAGAAAGAAAAGCCAAGACAATGGTGAACAAAGTGAATGAGTAAGGAGTTTAAAAAAAAAAAAAGATAACTACTTAGAGGACACCGAGACGGTTTGTTTACTGTGAGTGCATTTGCATGTACAAAATAATCTGATAACTACAGAAAATCAGATTTTGGCGACACGTTTACATGCACTTCAGTAATATGATAATAATAAAATTCGGGGCTAGAGTCAGGTGCTAATCAGATTTCTTTTAGTAGCATCGCTACAATTTGCAAAGCTAGCAGTTTAATTAAATTTTCCAGTAGAGAGCTGGAAGGCACTTTTTGAATCAAGTAGCTTGTAAGTAGTTGAATTATTTTATCGACGGAGCAGTGGAAGTGGTATTGATAAACTTTACATCGTTTCATTTTCTTCACATAGACAATATATTTGGAATCCATTATGTAGATTATTTATTGTCGATTGGCTAGAAACACAATTGACTCCAAGTTAAAATCGCTTTACTGGTAAATATTTATTTGCATACAATGCAGTACTTTTTCCAAGTACTTTATTCAAAGAGGAAGACATTCTTCTTTTTTTTCTGGCTGTGCTTGTGTACATGTTTGTTTGCATACATTCTTAAAATTTAATAAAAGTTTTAATTTAATATATCGTGGTATGCTGGCTACATGACTACTTAAAGTATCTGATCCAGAAATCAGAAAATAATTGAATTATTAGAGTTTGTATGTAAATATTATGAGGGCAATCAAATGCCACAGGCAGGTAACCATACAGGTATATTTTAAATTGATGTGTTTTATTGCTTAATGATACTGAAACAATATTTAGTACGTTGGCTGGTTTCTCTTTTACACTTTCAATGGTTTTGTATTACTAGGTAGAATTCACTGCTGTATTAGAAAGTATTTGACCCTTGTTTTGTTCTACTCTTGTGGATTGTTTCTCTCTGTCTTTGCATGTTGTTCTATTATTGCCTGTTTTTCATATGCTAACTATTTCAAATGCTTGCTTGCTTTGCATGTTTTAATGAAAATATCTCACTAATCAACTGATATTGCACAGGATCCCAGGAATCTCATTTATTTTCTTCTTCAATCCTTCAATCTTTCATGCACTATTTTTATCAGGTGGATAGAAACAAACAAAGTCACAATATAGTCACTGAGGAATTTTTGTTCATCTGCCTATTTTTTTGTGCACCTGTTGGTCTGTCTCTGTGTCCACGTCTCCGCTCTGTCTCTGCTCTGTCCATAGAAGTCCGAGGCTCTGGAATCTGGCTCAAAGCGCTTTGAGGACCTGGAGTTTCGCCAGCTGGAACGTGAGAGCAGTCTGGAGGAGGAGAAGGAGACAGTCAGCCGACAGCTGCTCCAGGAGAAGGCAGAGTACCAGCGCAGCGTGGCCAAGAGGAAGGTATAATCATTGATATCAGGACACTTTGAATGGCTGGTACAGTGTGAGTTGGTGGGGGGATGACACAGATCAGAAATAAGGTTGTGACAGCTGTGATTATCATAAATGTGGGTCTTTTTCAAATCATGTCTAAAACAGCATTTCGCATATTCCCCTAGGAGAAAATGGCTACCCTTGAAATTCAGGCCAATCAGCTAGGCATGCAGGCAGCTCAGGATTGTGAAAGGATGGCTAAAGACCGAACCACGGCCCTGCAAATGCTGCATAAGGTTAGTCATGTAAATTGATGGACATGAAGAGTTGAATGAATTCAGTACTCTTTATGTAACCACCCTATCGATTAGTGAATTACTACACAGTAAAATCCCTAGTGTTAAATTAACACTCAGAGTGTTCATTTGAGTCCAATTGGACATATATAAACACTGTAGGGTGCTAATTCAACACTCTAGGTATTCATTTAACACTGGGCATTTTGCTGTGTACTTTAAGAAAATAGGCCTGTCATTTTCCCCCCATGGACTCCATGGATTAGTCAGATGATTTTATAACACAACACAACATTATGAAAGACTTTATACTGCAAAAATGACATCTTAATAAGTAAAAATGTCTTGAATATACACAAAATGATCTAGCATTACCCATTAGAAGACTGCAAGACATGAGATCTGGTATTATTAAACCTGTTTCTAGATTGGAACCAGTTTATTTCTTGTCAAGTCAAATCAACTGTGCAGCAGCAAAATAATTTCACTGCTATTAAGTAATTTTCTCCTCAAATTCCGTGTGCATTATTTGTATTTTAAATAATCCTTTTTCCAGTGTTTTGCTTAGATTCATTCCTTCCCTCCTTCCCTCCTTCCACCAGACAATATGCAGCCTGCCATGTGACTTAAGTGGTGTTTTATTGTGCAGGTTTTATGTAGTTTCTACAACAACATTATGTTTTACCCCATCTATTGAGTATACAGAGTGAACAGGAAGGTGTTTTACTCTGAACAGCCCTCATTTATCAATCTAACATGGAAACTAGCACAGATCCATGTGCAGGAATCATTGTAGGAAAAACAATTAAATTATCATTTACATACCATGCCCTGAGATATTCTCGCTTTAGAGGCTGCACCCCTAGACTTAGACACAGAGAGCCATAATACAGCCAAGAAGAGGAACTTTCCCGCTGTTGAAAAAAAACCTTGTGTGGATTTGCATTAATTATTTTTATTTGGCAGCCTGAAAAATAGCATCTTACAAAGTCTGAAAAATACAGTACGGAAAGGCAGTGTTGCCTTCAACAATCAAACTCCAGCTGATGTTTGAATATTTCATTTATATATATTGTATTGTACTACGCTTCCCAGCAAAAGAAAAAGTTGTACACTTTTTTGTTGAACCACCTTCAGCCTTGATTACAGCATGTTATCAATCAGTACAGTCACTTTCTCTCAGTCATAACAGATGTGTACACACTTAAGAGTAGGGAAGCCCTAAAAGGCTTAAAAGAAGAGCACTAAAAACTGAGAAAGCACTTATATTTCACCATGACATTGTTTCGACAAATGTAAGCAACATCACAAAAAAATCCATTAATGGGAAAACCATTCAGAGCATTCACGTTGTCAGCTGACTTCATGTTATTGCCACATTATGTTGCTGAGCCTTTAACCGGCCAAATGAACCACAGTACCATGGTGATTACACGCTGTAATCAATGGTGAAGGCAATCCACCAAAATAATGGAGAACAGGACCTTTTTTGGCTGAGCAGTGTGTATTGTGTACAGTAGTGTGCAGTGAAGATTATACACCACCACTTTTGTCTAAAAGAGCTCCTAATAAAAAGAAGTAAATAATTACTCTATAACTTTTTGGTGAAAATGTATTGAACATTGCTATTGTAGGCAACGAGAACCAAAAACAGATAAATTATTCTGACAAGTATATTGAGGTAAAAGTATGGCTAATGAACAAAAACAATGAACATATCAATTTTTCAGAAAAATTTTTTTTTTATCTTTTTGACTTTTGCATAGCATGAGTGAACTTCAAACCATATGGAATGGTTTAGCGAGTGAAGAAATTAAAAATATGTGAACACTATGCCTGAAAGGTTAAATGCTGTAATCAAAGTAAAGGGTGGCCACACTAAATATTGACTTTTTTTCTTAAAAAAGAGACTTATTTTTGTTATTACTATATATTGTTTGTTTCCTTGTTCTCATCAATATGATCCATTATTACATGAAATAAATATTTAAATAGTACTTGGTTTCTGATTTACCTTCATTTTGTTAAATGTATAATCATCACTGCATACTACTGTATATTAGGAATATAATATCTAATCTTGCAAATCTTAACAGGTAGGTGAATGAAAAAATTGTCAGACCTTAAACTCAGGACCAAAAACCAGTCTAGAGTCAGTCAGAAAGATAGAATGTACATACCCTCTGCCTTCTATACTGGCACACCACCATCCTGAATGCCTTGGCAGATGAAAGCTCCATTAAAAAATATTCCTTCCCACCAAAAACCCTCATGTGCTTTAAGGATTCAGAGTAGTCTTTAAATAGCTAGACGCCATTGTTGAGCGAGATAAATCTTGTACCAAAAATACTGTTAACTGTTAGTTGTAAGCAATTTGTAATAACTTATTAATGTAAGGTATATTTCACACATAATTGATGAAGGCTATTACAAAATAGCCTATAATATTCTTGTATTAAAAAACCTGTGTACATGATGTAAAAACTGATGTAAGATAGGATCGTAGCTTCTGCTGATGTCTGCACTGACAAATTCAGAACTTTGTGTGGAAATGCCTGCACAAACCATTTTCTCTTGTAGGTTCATTTTATAAATGCCACTGTGTGTTTTTTCAACTGGCGTTCAGGCTGCTTAAGAAACAATAATCCAGAGTAATTAAACAAAAAAGAAATAAGAGCAAATGTAACACATTTAAATCTTATCTTCCCTCTTTATGCAATATAAATCTTTATTGCTATCTGTAGCACAATAACATTTTAGACTCATCACTGTATTTAAATTCTACATTTAATCGGTCAAATGCCACTTAGCTTAGCAGACACAGAAAATGCATGAAAATAGCTTTTTAAAAGAAATTTTCTTACGTCCAGTGTAATTTTAGCCTGTGATTATTAACATTTTCATGGTTTTTCATGATTCTAAATGTGAGAAATGTTATAAGTAAAATAACATCTTGCTCAAAATGCCCATGAAAAAAGGCTGAAAAAGGCGCAACCCACGCTACGTCATCAGTAGAAGACACTTGTGCTAAGCAGATATCAGCTTATGCGTTTTACCTGTTCACAATATACATTATTTTCCTTAATTGTATCTGAAATTAATTATGGATGACTTATCAAGCAGTTCTAGTACAGTTGACAGAGAGGATTCACCATTTTCTAAGACAGATTCAGATGTGAGACAGATGCGTGGGAAACTTGTATCAGAGTTGATATCCGACGACTTCTGGACTTTGCTTAGGCCTATAATGTAGGCCCCATATGTAATAATTTCAGTCAGTGTACTAAAATATCATACTAGGCATTCTATAGGATGTTTTATTCCAATATACAGACTGACAGTATACTACAAAATCAAGGGTTTACTCTAAGATATTATTTATTTATCAATAACAGGGACAGTGATTATTTATTTATTAATAACAGAGTATATATGTGATATTTGTATTATTACATAATTAACAAAGCTAGTTAAAAATTAACTTCACTGGACATCTTCATATTTACCTCCACCTCATTGTCCGATATCACTCATCAAATTTTATTAATAACAACAATAATAATAATAGTAATAATGGTAACATAATTCCGGGGATAGATGTCATCACCTTCAGACACTATTTACGTAACATTTAAGTTAGTTACCCTAATTTTCTCTCTCACCAGGCTTTAATCTCCTCAGTCTTTTCAAAATAAACTCATAATTATAATAAATCATGTGAACCATTTCATGTCTATTTTATTTTCCTTAAATTATCATCCCCCCCTGTAATTGCTGCAGCAATGTATCTCGTAGGCATTCTCCACAAATTTTTAACTGCAGCCCAAATGTGCTATTTATTCCAAGCTTAAGCCATGCTGACAAAATGAATATTAAGAAGAATAATGCTGCCCCCGGCAGGTCAGAGATAAAGCATACTTTATACAGTAGCTTGAACAACCCATAAAAAAAACACAGAAATGTAGCTTTTAATAAACATCCAGGTCCATCACACATGGATATACACATAGAGGCCTGCACATGGATGAAGCTTCTTTCCGAGGATGGTGTAAAGCGATCACTTGATTTAAAATAAGCAAAATTATTTTATTTGTTTATTTTCTGAGCCAATTTATCCTTTATTAGGGCCTTGGGGAGGCTGACGCCTATCTCAGCTGACTCTGGGTAGAGGCGGGATACAGACTGAACAGAATAGGGAAAATATTTTAAAATTTAGGAAGACCGTAGTGAGTTAAGAACCAAGCGAAAATTATTGTTCAGAAATTATTTCGAAAATTCACTAATATTTTAAAAGGAAAACAAAGTGAAAAATACAGTTCATGAACATAATATAAGGTACATATAAGCAAGTTGATTTCTGTGTCTTTTTAAATGTTTTATATGGATCACATAGGAGAAGGAGAGACTGGCTACTGTGGAAAGGAGATACCAAAGCTTGACTGGAGGGAAGACTTTCCCCAATTCTTCTAGCACCATGCAGGAGGTGAGAACACATGATTGGCACCAGCAGAATTCTCAGCCTATTACCAGCCAGGAATCTTAAGTGGTGTCTGATAATATCAGGCCTCGGTCACTGTGCGTTGCCATTGATCTGACAGGTTCTCCTTTGTAGACTATCTAGAAAGACCTGTTTTCTTCTTGAGCATCATTAATATTTAAGGGTTGATGTTTGTTTGCTAGCTCAGAACTTTGTGCTGGCTGTTGAAATATCCACCCTTATCTTCGGCATATTAAGAGATACTGCTATTATCTATAGGATCAGCTTTAGTGTCTCTGGCAGTGATGTAAAAATTTAATCTAAGCTTTTGCCACAGGCAATAGGCTCCGTTGCAGCACCTTGCGGTTTGGGTATTAAATATGTAAAAGCAACAAGGGAAGGGAGTTATACAGCCCAGCAGCTCTGAGAAGTTTAATGATGATTTTATTTGTTTAAAAATGACCCCTGTAGTTCATTCCGACAACTGATATTCAAAACAGGACGTTCTACATATCAGCGAATCTGACCTTTCCAGTGAAGTTCTTATCCAGCATCCTCCACTGTCTGCTCCCTGCATCCAAAGCTCTACCTTTCACTCCTGTCCCATCAGGCCTCAGGAGGTAAATGAGTGAATGCTAATGCTTGATGGCATTACAGTGCAGGACAGTTTCAGAAATCTTTGACGTGACACTTTTTTAATAAGCCAGTGCTGATTAGTGTACCTGTAATTGGCTATAAAGCAATGTCAAAAACGATGGATTGTATGTAGCTTGAAAAATATTAACAGCATGATGCTCTACAACAGTAGTAATGATGTATTCATGATTATTTGTGACCTCCCATTTCACATAACACTGGTGCATAACTGTTTAATAAAATACTTATTATTTTCAGTAATGTTAACACAGAATGTTCAAGGTGCATGTTACTCAGTAGACTCCTTTTTTTCTGCCTATGCATAATTGCTCTGCAAGGGTAGTTGACAAACTTTTATTTATAGGTCAGCGTGAAGCAAAACTAAAGTGTGTGTCCTGTGATTGTGCATTTCAGTTTTGCATGCCGGAAATTGTGCTGATTTGGCATCACATAATTTCTTAGGGCCTGAGTGTACTTCAGTAGGGCAGCTTTGTGCAACGTGGATGCAAATATGTTCATAGGTGTCTTTAAACTTTACTCCACATTCTGATGAATGGAGACGTGTCCGCACATTGCAGCTTTATAGGTGAAGAGCATGGTCTGAAAGTAAGACAAACGTAAATATAATTTAAAAAAGTGCACAAGAGGCATGCATGGCAGTTTTTAACCCAAGAGAAAAAGAGCTTCTAAAATGTTTAATGTTGATACTGGAAGAAGAACGAGACGAAAATGTTTTAAAATGTTCGTCTGTATTTCACATTTTAGTTACTGTACACTGTATTTGTGCCCTCTCAGTTTAGAGCATGTGCACTCAGCGCACATAGTCCATGTGAGCACAAAATCTACGTGGAGCACGGACAATAGCTGTGTTTGCTGAAGTATACTTGTTATGTTTCTGACTCATAAGACTGTAGCAGTTGTTTTTTCCATGAAGGAAGGTGATTGTACGCTATATAGTGTACATTTGCTAGCCACCTCTACCTGAACATCTGATTATTCATGCAATTATTCAATCACCCAATCATGTGGAGCACAATGCACAGGCAGCACAGGTACATATTCAAGGACTGCAGTTTCTGTTCGCATCAAGCATCAGAAATCAAGAAAATGTGGTCTTAGTGACTTTACATGGGTGTTGGTGCCAGATTTGAGAATGATTTGAGTATTTCACAAACTGCAGAAAAATGGGATTTTCACTCACTGTACTATAGTCTCTCTTGTTTACATTAAAAATCAAAAGAAAAGAAATCATCCAGTCATCAGCATTTTTACAGTGAGAGCTATCGAAGGACAGTGATCAGAATGGTTGGAGCTGCCAGGAGAGAGCAGTAATAACCACTCTTTACATCCATGATAAACAAAAAACTATCTTACAATGTTCAAAACATGGTCTACAACAGCAAAAGAGCAAATCAGGTTCCTCGACTGTAAGCCAAATATAATCGAATGCTACAGCAGGTACAGGTTCACTGAAACTGGGCAGTTGAATATTAGAGAAATGTTATCTGGTCTTTTAACTGCATGAATGGGTACTGGTGTTAAAATGTGGCAGGCAGGTTTTGGAAAAGCCAGTTTTTTCTTTCTAAACCCTGAAGACATTTGGATTTGAGAACAAATTATTTACATCTAGGGGAAAAGGTTTTAGACTAACCATGTCAGTAGCAACCCTGGAACTCAATCAGCAAAGTGAGCATGCATTTCAACTCCGGAAAAGGAGACTGAAATGAGAAAACCACCAAAACAAAGAAGCCTGGAAAAGCACCACGAAAAAGAATTCACCAGTTTAATGATGTGAGTGTGTCGCTGGTTTGTAGAAGTTATCGCAAGCAAGAGACATGCAACCAAATATTCTCTTACATTTTTAGCATGGTATGAAAACCCTACAGGATAAGACAGGCTGATTTTGTTGTTATGATTTGAATATTAAATATGTGGTTAGCTTTTGCTTTTATAAGCTAACATCTTAAACTAGCACTGTGTCATCTACACCTGTGGATGTGGAAATACAGCTAAACTCTGAAATGGTTAATGTACCAGGATTATGGATTTTTATGTGAATTAACCAAAGTCAGAAGAGGAAAAGTAAGGAGTGGACACCCAACCAGTGCCACAACCAAGATTGCTCGCGGATGTTGCTCACCTTGGTGCCCTGGTGCAGATATGGGTATTACCTGGTGCGAGATTTACACCCTTTACCCCCAGATAGTTAGGGGCCAGTGAGAGCTCACTGGAGTGAGTGGAAGGGTAGGAAAATGCATGTTTTTTGTGCATCTTTAAATAGCACAATTGCACTATTCGCTTTGCTCACCAAAAAATAGAGTGGTCTGCCACCAAAGGTGCCACATCTAGATGAACATACCAGGAAAGAAACTCTGAAATCCTATTACCTGAGGAGTCCACTTGTAAAACCTGCTAAGTTAAGTTGGTTAGTTTTTGAGAAAAATCTGATGTTCTATAGGCATAGAAATTATCTGACAGAATTTCACCTTTTTTGCTACAATATATAGCACAAGTTAGCAGGTTTTAAATCTTTTAATCAGTAGGACATGTGCAGGCGCCCATATATATATATATATATATATATATATATATATATTTGACTTTGCAGGTTTTGTAAGTGGACTTCTCAGCTCATATTCAACTTCATGCCCTCAAACCCAAATGACTTCAGTGTATACAAGAATAAAAAAAATGGCCTTGTTTGTGCATTCGTGTGGGAATGAATCACTAATCATATGTTGTGGATCTGGACTGCTCTTTGATTAAAAATTTAACAGTATATACAGGTTGAAATGTGAGTTGGTGCCTTTTTGATTTGTGTGTATTCAGGAGTACCTCAGACTTTCAGATGTATTTAAGATGTATGGTAGTGGTTGTGTCCCAACTCAAGCCACCTCTTTTGCCCCTACCACTTCCTGCCTTTCTCTTGCTGTAACACCAGATACCCCTTGTGAGGTATGACTGTACACCTCACTTTGTTTCTTTGTGCAGTTTTCTCCATTCTTTCTATGTGACTCTTCTATCCATTATGGGTTTTTTTTTTTTATCCTTTTTTTCTTATGACTTTTTTATGTTTGCTTCTGTGTCTCTTATCATTGCTATTTCTTCTAGTCTAGTCTGTGCTCATCTCTATTAAAAGAATGAAGATCATCCTGCAAGCTCATTTCATATTTCTAAACATAGTACAGTAGCCTTTCTACTTTTTACCACCTTCACCACATTCTCTCCTCTGTCTGTGTATGTTCACGCAATACTTTGATTGGGTAAAGGAGTATGTGACAGTTAGTCAGTTGAACCAGATCTTCGGGATGCACAAGGTTGATCCCTCCACAACGGCTCCTGTCCAATCATTCCAAGCTATAGTAGCTGACCCTGTCCTCACTAGCAACATGTCACACTGTGATCCTGCCCAGTCTTTTTCTGCTGAGGTGTGTGTTCCGCATGGCTTTCTTTCACTCGTTTGCTCTATAAAGTATTAGATACAGTATATGTATGTGCTAAATTATATGGAAAAAAGATGTGCTGTTTTTTTAAGGCTTACATATTGGTGCATGAAAATTTTTTTGACATCTGGACATGGCTGCATATATTCTATCATTCTTCTTTAGTTTCCCCTTTCTCTTCTCCTATCATCTCTGCTGCTTTTTTCTTATACTTGCACTGCTTGTAATACCTAGGCTGAGCGGAACAGGCCTTTGGTGTCCAGGCTGGATTTAGAGCGTTGGTACCAGGACATCATGGCAATTGGGGATACTAGCCATGCATGTCCTCCCCCTCTTCCAGCTAAGTCTTTCTCCACACGCAGACCCATGCAGGTAAACTCCGTCCTCGCACCTTAAATCCCCGTGTCTCTGTTGTGTTTCTGTCCCATGCTATGATGTTGTCCACGGGTTATCCACTAACATTAGCCAGTGTTGCTTAGAGTGGTTTCTTGGAAAGTCTGACATTTGTGTCTGTCTGTTATGCTGATTCATGACTACAGATGTCTACTTATTTGTTCTTACATTAAAAGACTTGGCAAGCCAAATGAATTTTCTGCTTTTTTTATTTGTTTATTTATTTATTTTTTAATTTTCTACGTCTTTAATTTCCAGTCAGAGCAAAATTTCAGTCAAATGTTCTTACTGAACACAAAAGGGAGAAGCAACGTTTTCAAATCCTGCATTGGTTCTTTTTTGTAATGTTAATTCAGACACTTCAGATTGGTTTTATATATAGAGAAAAAGTTTTAATGATTACTGATGATAAAATATAATTAAAAAAATAGAAATTTCATTTGGATTGATCTAGTTTGGTTTACTTCTCTAAATCTATTATATTTCTCATTCAAATTATGCAATCATGTGAATTATTAATTGATTGTTAGGCTCCTCAACAATATTCTTTTTTGTTCTCAGATGTACAGGTGTATGCAGGATGGAGCAAATGGTACATCCAACCAGTCCAACGCCGGAACTGCAGGCAGAAATACTCCAACCAAGGTAACACACACATCAGCTGCACTATATAGAGGTGTGCATAGCAGTGGATAGCAAACACAGTTTGGGTTTTAAATGATGACTATGAGGTTAAAGTTCAGAATTTCAGACTCAGTTTTATAGTCCTCTGATTTAAAGACGTCAGACGATGCATGAATTATGGATTTGAAACCTCAAACATGTACTGGCAGGAAAGCATTTACCATCAAGTTTTAAAATTATTTTTTCATTACACATAGGGAACTACTGTATATTTTAAAAAGCATTGATTCGTGTATATATTACACAGTTTTAAATATTTGAGCTGGAAATTTAACCTATGTAACCTTTAGTCTCAAAAAAAAGGTTAGATGACTATCCAGAATATAGTGAGCATATCTTGAACACTGTGTGCACAATTATTAGGCAAGTGATTATTTTGACCATATCATCATTTTATCCATAATTTCCAACTCCAAGC
>JAOUQZ010000029.1:7726297-7743276 GCA_028564935.1 Neosilurus hyrtlii | reverse complement strand
ATTCCAGCCTTATATGTGCTGAGGAAAAAAACTCACTGTCCCACACACCCATTCCATCGCTTGTTAGGGTCTTTTTTCCACTAGGGTTGTTTGCCTGGTCTGCATATGGGGTCTTTGGTCAAATGAATTAAGGTATAAAGTGGAGTGAAATTTCTTGGGCATGAGATTCATGGCTGCCTTGTAGGTGCTTGAAAGGTGAAACCTCAAACCGCCTCCTCGGTTTAATGTTGGTTTTTCCTTCTTCACATAAATGGCTTCTTTTATTCCTCTTTCAAACCATCTCTCTCCCCTGTCCAAAATATGTACATTACTGTCCTCAAATGAGTGTCCCTTGTCCTTAAGATGTATGTGGACCACTGAGTCTTGACCTGAAGAGGTGGCTGTCCTGTGTTGTGCCATCCATTTGTGGGATTGCTGTTTAGTTTCTTCTGTGTACAGGTCTGAGCACTCCTCGCTACTATGGACTGTGAACACAAAGCTGCTCAGCTTCTCTTTGGAAGTTTTGTCCTTGGGGTAAACCAGTTTTTGTCTGAGGGTGGTGTTGGGCTTGAAAATGACTGGTATGTCATGTTTATAGAAAATCCTTCGAAGTTTCTTAGACACTCCTGGCACATATGGAATGACAACATTTTCCCCCCCTGCTCTTCTTCTCCTCTATATTGGATGCCGTGTTGTTACTTCTGGATTTCTTTGCTGATTTGACAAAAGCCCAGTTTGGATATCCGCAGGTTTGCAGAGTTTTCTTGATGTGTTTTTGTTCTTTTTCTTTTTCCATCGTCTTGGTGGGAATAGTTTCAGCCCAGTGCTGCAGAGTTCTGATGACAGACAGTTTGTGTTCCAGTGGGTTGTGTGAATCAAAAAGCAGGTACTGATCAGTGTGCGTTGGTTTCCTGTAGCCTATAATGCTGAGCATTCCAATCTCCTCCATGTGTAGAACACAGTCAAGAAAAGCTAACTTGATGTTGTGTGCATTATCTCTGGTGAACTTGATGTTGCTGTCCACTGAGTTCCTGGTGAAATCCTCCACTTCCTGGGTTTGGATTTTCACCCAGGTGTCATCCACGGATCTAAACCACTGGCTCTGTGTTGTTCCCTTGTAGGAGTTGAGTGCTCTGCTTTCCACTTCCTCTATGTAGAGGTTCGCAACAATGGATGATACTGGAGAACCCATGGCACAGCCATGTTTTTGTTCGTAGAAACCATTTATATTTATATTTAAATTAGGTGGTGGAAAGGCAGAGATCCAGCGGGTCACAAATCTGGTCTGGAGTGAAACTGGTCCCATTGTTCAAAGATCTGTCTTGTTCCAGTCTCTATCTGACAGTCTCCACTGCTTCCCCTGTCGGAATGCAGGTGAAAAGCGAGGGGGGTCGCCTCCCCCCCCAAAAAAAAAATAAAAAATTTTTTTTTAATCAAATCAAAGAAATGCTGTAAAGCAAATATGCCCTATTTTTCCATATTAATAATAGTAATAAATTAAACGAAGTCAATATTTGGTGATGACCCTTTGCCTTAAAAAATGCATTTTTAGGGTAATGAGCAATATTTACTTATACTTACTTAGCATCTTGCAGAACCAGCCACAGTTCTAATGCAGATTTTGACTGTCACACTTGCTTCTTTATTTGCATGCAAAACCCATAAGCCTTCATAATGTTTTTGTGTAAAAAGTAGTCTCTTATTTAACTTGCTGCTTTCTTTATTGACATACAATATTTTTTCTACAAGATTTAATTTTGTGAACTAAATTTTTTGTAATGACTCGCTAATGTACAAGTCATTATTTTAATATATAAAATCATCATGCAGCTGAATCTGTTTTGCAGACATTTAGAATTACACAAATACATTCATATTTACTAGATACTGCAGTTTTACAGGCCAGAAAAAGACAAAGAGAAGGACAAATTGTTTTGGGATAATTAATTAATTATCCTTTCTTAAAAGGTGACTTTCATTGATGGTATTAGGTAGCTGCTCTTATCCAAGTGAGCGTTAAGGGTCTTGCTTAAGGGCCCAAAAGTGGTAGCATGGGGGTACTGGGAATTGAACCCCTAACCACTGGATCACTGACCGAGAGCCTGAACCACTGAGCCACCACTGCCTTTCATATATGATGACATATTAAAAGTAAATAGTCAGCATTATTTTTAAAAGATTTATACATAGTAGCCAGATTGATGGAGATACCTCACAGCAGTACTCCGACTCACTTAGAATTTCTCTGCAACATCAATTGCCTTACAGCAGGGATTATTTTCAACAGTTTACATGACAGTTGGAAGACACTTGTTAAAGGGCCCAGGTCGGCTTATATGGGATGCTGTTGATTTCTTGCATTTGTTGGTGTATTGTACAATAACTGTGTTGACTGTGGAAAGAGGAATTCCAGGGCAATCTGGACCACAGTATGCCCTCTCTGAATGGGGGGTTTAATTTTTATCTATATTCATATATCTCATATTTGCACCAATAACATTATAAATAAAATTCTTACATTCTACTCTATATTGTTTATACTTCTTTGATTAGGCTCGTCCAATGACCCGTTATCTACCCATCCGAAAGGAGGAGTTTGACTTGCGGTCCCATGTGGAATCAGCAGGTCACTGCATAGACACCTGTCCTTATGTCATCGTCTCTGAGAAAATGTGCAAAGGCCACCTGGTGAAGATGGGGGGCAAAATCAAATCATGGAAGAAGCGCTGGTTTGTGTTTGACCGTTTAAAGAGAACCTTCTGCTACTATGTCGGTAGGTTTTAATGATGGGGATAAAGTTCTGTTCTCTGTTACCAACATTAAAATTAAGGTTTTTGCTCAGTGGAAGTGACGCTCACTTGTTTGGGCCTCACTTGTCTTCTCACTGAAGGATTTCTTTTTTCCACCCTGGGTCTCTCTCACTTTTAATGTCTTTCATGCACACACATGTAGATCGTGTGTGTAGCCTTTTCACCCTCTTACTCCCCATGTTAGTAGTAGTGATGATGATGATGATGCTGATGAAATAATCTGCAACACTTTCTCCAGCCCTGTGTTTGAGAGCAATCGGGTGGGGGGGATTTACCCCTGGCTTGTTCATGACTAACAACATGAGACATGCATATGGTCAAAAATAGAAAAACACCAAAAACAAATTAGCCATATTTACCAAGTATACCCGGTTATATTAAAGGATGCATAATTAAAAAAATGATTTAAAAATAATATGTAGATGTTTAAACTAAAACTGATACATGAACAGATATTTAGAAATGTTGCAACACATTTCTGAGAATGAACAAAGTGACATAAAATTAAAATGAGAAGTTTTTTATACTCTATATATCTTTCTGTGAATGTCTACTGTACATGCTACTTAGTAAGTTGAGTGATGCTGACTTAAACAGTTATAAAACTGAATAAAACAGTTCCATGACAAATACACAATGCTACTTGTAAAAGCAATGTACAGCTCTGTGCACAACTCTGGAAAACATTGTATCAGTTTAATTTCTTGCATATATGTGTTGTCTTAAATGCTGTCTTATATGATATATTGTTGAGAGGAAGGTGGGCAGTGCTTACACTTTTTACATGAAATACACACTTCTGCTTTCAGACAAGCATGAAACCAAGTTGAAAGGGGTCATTTACTTCCAGGCCATCGAGGAGGTGTATTACGACCACCTGCGCAGTGCCACAAAGGTAAGCAGAGTAACACAGTGCTTCTTATTTTCCCACAGTATTTACATTTTCTGGATAAGTGAACGTGCCATGAAAAAAAGCAAACACAATAAATAGTCATGTGTTTCAAGTTTAAAAAGCCATTTTGTCATAAAAAGAATTTTTAAAAACATTCACAAAGAATGATTAAATCAGATTCAAGTTTTCACGTTCATTTTGTCATGAATCTGATAAATTTTTAGTTATTCCGTCAGTTCTGCTCATCCTACACACTTTTTTTTCTTCTGTGACGGCAGAGTCCGAATCCCTCCCTAACCTTCTGTGTGAAGACGCATGACCGACTGTACTTCATGGTGGCCCCATCTCCAGAGGCCATGCGAATATGGATGGATGTAATCGTAACAGGTGCTGAGGGCTACACACAGTTTATGACCTGAGGGAAAGCTGACTGTACACTCAGCCATGCGAGCGTCAGAGTGGGCAGGACTTGTCTAAGAGGATGTCGGGTCTGTAGAAGGACTGAACTTTCCACTGATATTTGAATTACAGATATGATGCATCAGCCTACACGGTTGATGGGTATCACCAGATCAGGTTTTGTATGAATTAACCATAAGAGGACAGGTTTCTGTTGTTGGTGGTGCACAGATAACAAAACCCTCAAAAGAAACCAGCCATCAAGAAAGACTATTGTACAACTAGATATTTTTAAATATTATATTATTTGTGTAATATATATTTCATTGTTCTTTGGGACTATCCATGGCAACAGTTCCATGCAATTATTTTTTTTTGCACACTTTTGGATTAATTAAAAAAGGGAAGGCAATTTGTACTTTTTATGCCAAATATTTAAAACCAATTATACTTTCTAAGGCCCGTTTAAAGATTTAGATTTTGACATTTATACTTTTTATTAACAGTGTTATTAGTATGCAAACATATGAGTAACTTTTCTTGTGAATTTCATGTACCATGAAGTTGCATCAGCTTTGTGTAATGCATAAAAATACCTTTGTCAATTACAGATCCATAGTACTATAACAAAACACATGACAACTGGGGGAGTCGGGGTGGGGAGGGGATATTAGTTTACTACAAATAGATTATGACATTTTGCTGTAAGGAAATATGTAACACTCCCATTTTTTGTCTATGAAGTAAACAAGATAAAAAATGTGCTCTATTATCAAAAGAGTTTTAAAATATTTACATTTAAATTTACTTAAGCTGCTTTATACATAAATAAATACATACATACATACACACATTATAGATAGATAAATAAATAGATATAATGTGTGTGTGTGTGTATACTGTTAACTCAAACATTATACTTCTAGTTGTATTTTTATTTTGGCATAAAAATGTCTGGTGGGGACCATTTTTATTTGATGAACTGTCTGTCGTTATACATTACCGTGAGACTTACCAAAGGTTAACTTCAAAAGTCCTTCATTTAATTCTGTTAACACATAATCTGCAGGTACTATGAGGTGAGCCATGTGAGTGTTTTGGCTGAAGGCAGATATGGTTTGAAAAATGTTCTCTGCTTTCAGGGTTTTTGTTTTTTTTTAGTTTCTGAAGTGCTCCATTATTATTATTATTAATATTATTATTATTATTATTATTATTATTATCATTATTATTATATCATGTTTTCTTATTTATTCAGGTTTAAAGTATCCTGTCTTGAAAGTATGTTGAAATATAATATAATATGCATCATTTTATGCAGAATATGCATTTTTATATATATATATGTGCAGAATAATCTCATTAGCCTTATATTTATACGTGTTCATCTAATTTGAAGAAAACAGAATACTAACCAAATTTTCCATGTGTATAAATCCTACAGTGTATGTCACATTTACACTCATGAATTGTAATGACAGAGGTGTGTACCAGGCCTAAATAAAATGTGTAACAAAGCATGGGAATTGCATCATGGCATTCATTATGTACCCAAAATGATTAATAAAGTAATTTCTATATTAAAAAAATGTACTAGGATTTTAATGTACTAGGATTTCAGTTACAAGTGATTTTAAATGGTTTCTGCTCCCGTGATAAAGTTAGCTGGTTTTTTAACAGACTTCTAAGAAAGGAATGTTAAAGGAGTGAATCAGACTAGAAGCCCTGGGACGATTCCACGGACAGACCAGATTCATCTGACTGTTATTACCGTTAATGGGGAAAAAGGAGAAGTGATAAATATTTTTTTTTACAGCTTTGTTAAAAGCTGCCTCTCCTCTGACCCTGTAAATACACATGCTCGGTTAACCAGGAAAAACAGCAGCTCAGATGTGACAGGTTGATATTTTGCCCTCTGGCCTACAGGATCATTCATAACATAGACGTGAGAAACGTTACAGCAGAGACGATCCTTGGGGGGAAAACCCTAGGCGTTAACGTAAATTTCATCACACCTTTCACATTCATCTGATTCATAAAAATACCTACTACAAAACACCACCTTTTAATAAACAACCTTATTCTCCATGACGGAACCCGAGACGTGTATGAATCTGTCCGGCAGAGGGAGCTGTTTCCTCGTTTCTCTGCTCTGAGGCGCAGGTTGTTTTCTCTGCTGCTCTGCGTTCAGTCATTAAAAACAAAAACAACAGTTTCAATACAAAATGTCGTCAGGATTTTTATAGGAGTATTTTTTAAGCTACACAATATTTTTTTAAATCACTTACACTTATGCCATGTGATCATGATGTTCATAGTGTGTCAGAACTGCTCATCTTTACTAAAACAAACATAACTTTATAAACTCAAGAATTTGCTTCATTATTAGAGGAAATGTCCATCTTACTTTTACCTGATTTTTTTTTTTTTTTGGGTACTGAGGCATCATACGAACCTAATATAAGGAAAGCATTGATAGCTCATTCTCATCTCACTCATACTAAGGTCACACGGGTCTGACACCTGTCTTAGCCAGCTGGGCGAAGGCAAGGTACACCCTGAACAGCCAGACCATCACAGGGCAACACAGACAACCATTCACAATCCCACTCACACCTTGGAGAAATTTTGGACAGCCAACAAGTCTAATATGCATGTCTTTGGACTGTGGGAAGAAACCGGAGAACCCGGAGGAAACCCACGCAATAATAGAAAGTACAGTAGACCTCATAAACACACAAGGGAGGATTAAACGTACCCTCATTATAAATAACCTGTGCTTTATCTTCCATTATCAGTTTATCTTGGCTGAATTTAAAGGTTTCCTGGTAAACCTACCCCAGCTGACTCCCTTTGTATCTCGTATTCACCTGTTTTACATCTTGTTTTGGTTCTGTATCTGTTCACAATAACAATAACAAGACAGCTTGACCAGAGGAATGCATCTTGCACATGAGCCATAGCTTGGCAGTGCAACACTGACTCATAAAAAGTGGAAGAGTCAGAGATCAAGAGTTAAGAGACAGAAGAAGGCAGACAATTCCAAAAGAAATAAAAAAGATTGTGTTTACTAATCTCACTGTACCTGGCACAGGGATTAGTGACACGTGCATACATCAGTAAGCAAATGGTTATAGAAAGACATTGTGGCCAGTTCCATTTCACTTTCAGTATATGTAAATAGTGTACGGTGAAGATTATACACCACCACTTCTGTCTAAAAGGGCTCCTAATAAAAAAAGTTGTAAAAAATTTACTTTATTAATTTAATTTATTTGGGTGAAAATGTATTGAACTATGCTATTGTAGGCAATGAGAACCAAAAAAAAAATCATTCTGACAAGTATATTCAGGTTAAAGTATGGCTAATAAACAAAGACACTGAAAATACCAATTTTCTAGAAAATTTTAAGGTGTCACAAGTTTTATTTTTTTGATGTTTGCATAACATGAATGGACTTCAAACCGTATGGTATAGTTTAGGGAATGAGGAAATTAAAAGTTAAAAATACAGTGATGATTATACATTTAACAAAATCAAGATAAATCAGAAACCAAGTACTATTCAAGTATTTATTTCAAGTATTATTGGACTAAATTGATAAGAATAAGTAAACAAACAACAATGTATAGTAATTACAAAAATAACAGTCTCTTTTTTGAGAAAAAATAAATAAATATATAGTGTGGCCACCCTTTACTTTGCATTAAATCTTTTAGGCATAGTGTTCACACATGGATTGAAATTCATTCATGCTAAGCAAAAGTAAAAAAAAAATCAATAAAAATTTTTTTTTTGAAAAATTGGTACAGTGTTTTTGTTTATTAGCCATACTTTTATCTCAGTTTACTTGTCAGAATTATTTTCTTGGTTCTCATTGCCTACAATAGAATTTTTCAATACATTCATTCATTTTCTGAACTGCTTATTCCTAATTAGGGTCGCGGGGAGGCTGGCGCCCATCTCAGACGACTCTGGGTGAGGGCAGAGTACACCCTGGACAGCTTGCAGGGCAGAAACATGCTGACGGCTATGCAGCCTACCCTTGAAAATCAGTAATGGTTCTCTCATGGTGCCTCTCACCATAGACAGTGGGAGACATGGCCGGCCTTTGATAACCCAGTTATCTGCACTGGGGGGATAGCAGTGACAACCCATTGATAGTTGGGCTTGAACCCCCGACCCTGAGATCAGTAATCCAGCATCCTACCACCACTGGCCCCTGTTCAATACATTTTTACTAAAAAATTCTAGAGAAGTAACTTTTAACTTCTTTTTATTAGGAGCCCTTTTAGACAAAAGTGGTGGTGTATAATCTTCACTGCACACTACTGTACCTATTTATATATTGCATTATATTACAAAGGGCACCTGTAAAACACTGTTTTTATTTACTTACAAAATTTAATTCTAAATATAATTTTAGAATACAATTTTAAACGCTATCTAATAGGGTCATCTCCGATAATCTTCTCAAGATTTGTCATGTTTTAAAATGATCATATTCCACTCCTAACAGCTGCAGTTTCCTGGTTATTCAGTAGAAAGAAGAACATTTTTCATTTTTAGTGTTTTGGCTTATGCACTCATCCATCCAGATATGAAATGACTAGCTATTAGAGCTAAATCGGACATCAGTGACAACTGATTGCAATATTAGACAACAGTGAAACAGTAGGGTTAAGCAGTTTATATACAACAATCAGCCATAACATTAACACCACCTCATTACAGAAGACAACACCTTTGCTAACACCTTTCTATCATGGTCAGCATTACCTGTTTCAGCAGTTTGTGCTACAGTAGCTCTTCTGTGGGATCAGACCAGGTGTACTAGCCTTCACTCCCCGCATAAATCAATGAGCCTTTCATACCATTACAATTCACTGCTAGTTCCCTGTTTGACCTTCCTTGGACAACCCTTGGTATGTTTTCACCACTACATACCAGGAAAACCCCACAAAACCTGCCAATTTGGAGATGAATAGACAGTAGTTTAGCCACCACAGTGTGGCCCTTGTCAAAGGTACTCAGATCCTCATGTTTGCTCATTTTTTCCTGCTTCCAACACAACAACTTCAGTAACTGATTGTTCACTTTCTGCCTAATGCATCCCACTCCTTTGCAGGTGCCACTCTAATGAGAATCACTGTTATTCACTTGTCCTGTCATTAATCATAATGTTTTTAATGTTTTGGCTGCTCAGGGTTTTTTCATCTCCAAAATGTCAGGTCTTTTGAACAGTAAGCACCATGGTTGGTGGATCACAAATTGCCAGGAGTATGTTTCTGAAACATGCCCTTTTTAACTGCATCATGAGACTATTAAAGAATTCATAATTGCTAATACATACATACAGGTACTTATATACATTATATCATATTGTTCATTTATAATTTTACTATTCCCCACACACTGTTTAACATTACTCTATAAAAAATTGCCTTGCGCACTGACTGTGATCCTTTGGATGCTTGAGCAAACCACAACGTGTCTAGTAATATATTTGTATGTACAGTCTGCCAAATGTGTCTGATGTAAGAAAAAAAGGAAATATTTTCTAGTATTGCACACTTTGCTGACCTCACTGAGACTTTTTCTCAATGACATCTCATGTTTATTCTTAGCATTCCTGAATTTTAGCTGCCTCCTTGGCTGACGTACTACAATATAAAAAATATTCTTTACATATTGTCATCTTATGTATTTTAATTTGCATTTTGTTTGTATTAATAACGTGGAAATAAAAAGCGAATGGTTTGAGAACAAAAAAAGCAAACAAAACACAACTGACTTACATTTGATTTTTTACACTGACTTTTTTTTTCTGACCCCCCCCCAAAAAAAAGTTTTTTAAAAAAGTAATAAATAAATAAACAAACAAATAAATTCACGTCAGTCACTTTTTTATTTAATCGCACCTCTGTTGTGATCACTCCCTTAATTTTGCTGTTTTTAAATAGCTAATTGTATTTGATTTAATGCAGATGATTAAATTATAAACCTTTAAAATAAGATGTTTCTAAAATTATTATTTCATACCTTTAATTTACAATATGCAAATATTTCTAGAGCTTCTTGTGTTTATGAAAATGCACAAACTAAAATGACAGCAAAAGATCTTTCAAATTATTCTGGATAATTATGTGACACAGACCTACATACTAAGTCATATCCCAGCTGCAGGGGAACACCTTGAAATCTCATGATGGAACTGACATGACAGTTGCTGAGCTGCTGAAGATCGACTTGACACTAGGAACCACATGGGAGTCAATCTGCTCAACTTTGAAGTCTTTAAGTACCTAAGACTCCTATTGGTGTGTAGCCAGATTTTGCTGTGGAAAAATATATATACAGACAAACACCTGGCACACAGACAAGTAAGCAAACACACATAAGCACAGCCTAATAGAGCAAGCACAGCAGGTAGCTATTATATGTCCAAACAGCAGACCGAAAGACAGACATGCTCACCCATATGGTCTAGTACAAGCAATTGCCTTAATAACTGTATACCCAAACACCAGGTGTAAAAAGAAAACATATGAACATTTAATGAGCCCATCCTGGACTATCTTCCTCTCTGCCTTGTGTAACATTATAATCTGAAGACTAATGGGATCAATCCGAAATATGTTTTATTGCTCTTTCTCATGAACGGTGCATTAAATCAGTGAAACGTCTACATGCAACTAGGCTTTCCGGCTTTCCATGCAGCAGGCGGCCTATTAGTTAATGAACTGTTGTCGTAAGCTTAAGTGTTTCGCAGACTAATTGGAGTTATGCGATCTGTTGCTACTTTATGAGGACAAAAGCGATCAGAAAGATGTATTGATTCGTTTATTTTTGGGAGACTCCAGAAACACCAGATGAGTGAATTCCTAAGAAGATATAAAGAAATACTGTAGGGCTTTCTATCAGCCTTCTCCCTGTTGATCTTAAACACATGGCTATAGCTGGCAGTCTGATACACTAGCAAGTCATTTTCTCAAACTTCTAATGTTTTGATCATATGTGCAAGAGACTGAGAAGGGGGTGGGTGGGTGGGGAGGGGTGTGGGAGCGCACAGACAACAATGAATTCCGAGGGATACGGTGATGAAATTGTGATGTAACCACCACTAAAATGTGCCATACATGAAGATAGCGTGCCACGTGCTGCGCGCGCGCTCCCCTCACGCTATCCTCAACTTCCGCGTTGCGTGGGCGGGGAGGCCCTTTCTCATTGGCTAGGGCGAAAACCAAACAAAGAATACCTACAAAAAGAGTTCCCACTTAGGTACTTGAGGATGTTTAGCCTTTCAGCTGCACTATTTATCGCTCTTATAACTCTGTATACCAGGGGTATCCTTTAGAAAATAAATAAATAAGTGCACATTAATGTGTGCACCAACTTAAATCCCAAAGCTCATATGCGTAATGAGAGAGAGAGAGAGACAGACAGAGAGAGAGAGAGAGAGAGAGAGAGAGAGAGAGATCTAAAGGGTGCGTTTAATTCACACTGTCTAATTAATCAGCTGTGAAGTGTAGCGGGCCTACGGGCGCTGTACAACCATGGAGACTTGTGCAGCATCAGCTATTGTTCGAGGAGATTTTCAGTGAGGGGGGGAAAAAACTCAATGCACAATGACTGATGCATCCACAGCATGAACTTTAGAGCCGTCAGTGACTGAGGTACCCATGTGTGCATTGCTGACTTTCTCTCACGCTTTGCGCAAACAGGGCGCCCCGGCGGACCAATTAACGCGCGGCGAGATGGGAGAGTCAGCGCTTTCCTGGGAGAAGATCCCCGCACTTCAACAACCATTATTATCTCACTCCCGACCACGTTACGACCGCGCTTGCGAAGATTGCATCAGGTCTGGCTTCTCTTTTTTACATCTCCGAGTCCGAAGAAGCGACTTACGAGAAGAATTACTGTATCAGAGTATCTTCAGAAGCGCACAGCTTTGATCCTGGAGAGAGAGAGAGAGAGAGAGCGAGAGAGAGAGCATCCTCATCCTCATCCTGCCACCAGCAATCAGGAGTAAACACAAGCACTTTCTCATGTCTGCTGCTAATGTCAAAAATGTTCAACATGCTTTTATTAGTCCATTATGTTATTTAGCAAGACACCATTCTTTCTCAGAAATAATCTACAAACAGTCTACCAAACTGGAGGTTTCCTTGTCACTTTGGTGGTAGCATCTTAGGAACCTTCATCATTATGGGGTTTTATACATGTTAAAATTAATTTAAGATACACAATTGGACCTTAAGGACCGCTGATGTTCTTTTACACATTTACAAGCTTTTTAAAGGTACGCCACATACACCTTCCCAGATAAAACATACATAGTAAAGGAACAAAAGGTGCACCCTAGATACTACCACCGCAGCGACAAGGAAAAGCGCGCTCAGGTAACTTTGTTTCTGAGGGTTTGGAGTTCACATCTGAGCTTGGGTTTGTGTCTCTACACATTTCACATGTTCTCTTTGTGATGGCAGGAGTTTCTCCAGTTTCTTCCAATCATCCAAAACATGCTGATACATGGATTTGCTATGGTAAATTGCACCTAGATCTGAATGTGTGTTTGTGTGTGCATGGTGCCCTGTGGTATCCTGCCGTGTCAACGGGGGTGACTTGACCTCCACTGCACCAAGATTGAACCCTGAAAAACAAAAGCCAGTCACAGATTACTGAATAAGTGAATCAGGTTCCCAGACCTGGTCCTGAACTACCTCCTGCCCTGTGTATTTTAATGATTTCCCGAACACAATCGAATTAGCAAATCAGGACCACTTTTCCAGTAAGCATCACAACTATTACCATTAAATGGTAGTGTAAGCATCATATTGAACACTTTCTCTTAATGGTATGTAACCCAGTAACACCACTTCATGACTTGAGCAGAGAAAACATTAAAATGTGCAGTATAGAGAGTACTCCAGGCTGAGGGTAGGAATCTGTGGCATGTTTATTCTATATCTTAGCTTTTCATTGCTCTGCAGAATATCATTTACATACATAAGTGCACAAAAACACATATACTTGTCACAGTATAGAGCCTGATTATTATTATTAAACTGATTATTGCTTTAAGATATTTGTTACTGAGGGTAATATGGTAAGTCTTACTTAGTAAGTCTTGTTAAAATACTTGTTAAAATACAAAATATATAGGTAATACACTTTTAGTGTTTAATTGTTTGAGGTTTTTTGATGGTACACATTGTGTGCTATTGTGAGAGTGTCACACACAAAAGTCATAGCATGTGTTAGGATAGAAAAAAGAGGATAAATAAGTTATTATAGGTTCCCCCTTACTTGGATTGGACCAAAACAAGTTCATGGGATCAGTTAATGAGGGAAATCAATTAGATGATAGTGAACTGTTATTCACTGCAGGCAAGATGGATGTCACTGTGTAGTCCCTGAGACAACTCAAAACACCCACCAAGCCTAAAGTTAATAATTATTTTTACTACACAAGGGCATAAAAAGCAAACCAAATCTCGATTTTCCTAGTTTGCTTTTGCATAGTTTAACTCTTACAGAGCTCTGGGTGCTCTAAGCAGAGCAAATCTCTTTGTGTAGTGAACAGCATCTTTTTAAACTAATTCAGAGTTTTAATATACAGTGTACTATGCAGAAACATAAAAAAAAAACCCAAAATGAGACTTTTGTAGTTTATTTGTGAATATTTTTACTATGGGGGGCAGCGGTGGCCTGGTGGTAAGGTGCTGGATTACTGATCCCAAGGTCAGGGGTTCAAGCCCCACTATCAACGGGTTCTCACTGTTGTCCCCCCAGTGCAGCTAACTGGGTTATCAAATGTCGGCCATGTCTCTCACTGTCTATGGTGAGAGGCATGTAAAAGAACCATTGCTGATTTTCGTCAAGAGTAGGCTGCTTAGCCGTCAGCGTGTTTCTGCCCTGCTATGGCCTGGTGAGCTGTCCAGGGTGTACTCTGCCCCCGCCTGGAGTCGGCTGAGATGGGCGCCAGCCTCCCTGCGACCCTAATTAGGATTAAGCAGTTCAGAAAATTACATGACATGACATTTTTTACTATGAGAGACAGGTCAGCTGGACTCCACACAATCTCCGATGCATATCATAAGCACTAACAAGGTCTCTTTAAACTCATTCAATGTTTTAGTATTTGCTATACGAAAAAAACAAGAAATGGTTAATTTTCCATTTTTAATTCATGGCAATGATGAAGCCGCGTGCTCCACGTGACATTAGTCCAGTGTCTTGATTCAGGCATTATCCATACAGATCATGTATTTTTATCCCCAGATAGCAGACCAATCATATTGTGTAATTCCCATGTAATACAGTCAAATGCATTTTAGTATACACTACAGAAACAGCATGATCTAATTGGTTTACTATCTTGGCATAATTAACAGTCATGCACCAAAGGCAAGGTGAACATTGCTGAATAGACCCTGAAAGTGGTATTTTAGCACTATCTCCCAAGACTGAGGCAAATAATTGTTTCAGTAGATACTACATGGGAACCTGAGAAAAGCAAACTAAAATCTGATTATGGTTTATTTTTTTATACTTTTATAGTGTGACTGTGGTCACACCTGCTCTATTAAGGTATTTAAGCTCATTCAAAGTTTTATTATACTAAATATAACTTATACTAAATGGGAACATAAGAAAAACAGAATAAAGCTTAATTTCTACAGTTTATTTTTCCATTTCCAAAGCATGACAGTGATTATACCTGCTCCATACCAATGGTCACATGCACTCCATGATGGCATTTTCTGAATAAAGTACCTTTTACCTTTAAAAAATGTGATGACCATATTTATAGCTTTTTTCATATGTTTTTGGATGGCAATTCTGAAATACACAATTTTGGATTGGAAATCCTGAGATACACAATTCTTTTCTTATATACATTGACACCTAAGCAAAAAAAAAGAACACCAAAATTGAATTTTTATGGACTATTTAATTTTTTTAAAAAATCAGCACAGATGCAAGTGAACTACCAGCACAGGCGGATGTAGAACCTAAGGGCTATTTTAACAGTGCCTCTTTAGACCTTTTATAGAGTTTTAGTACAAAGTGGGAAGCTAATGAAAAACTAAAATGAGATATTTATAGTTAGTATTTACATACTTTAATCATGACAGAGACTGGTCAGGTGAGCTCTGCACTTTGATCTGAGTTAATAAGCACTTCTGTGTGTTTTATCTTTTAGCACATACTACACAGGCACATTAAAAAACCTGCTCCATAAAGGTTTATTTGCACACTAATTTAAATTTGAGTATCAACTACAAGGATATACAAGAAAAACAGAGTAAAACAAGATGTTTAAAGTTTATATTTACATATTATAAGAGAGACAGAGGCAGTTCAGCTGAGCGCTTTAAGCCAAGCTAATAGTGTTGTGGCACAAACTGAATGTTTTGATGCAGACACTAGCCTATATAGAGCTTAGCCTACATACATAGTACTACAGGTGAAACTCGAAAAATTTGAGTACTGTGCAAAAGTTCATTTATTTCGGTAATTCAACTTAAAAAGTGAAGCTTATATATTATATAGACTCGTTACATGCAAAATGAAATATTTCAAGACTTTATTTGTTATAATTTTGATGACTGTGGCTTACAGCTTATGAAAACCCCAAATTCAAAATCTCAGAAAATTAGAATATTACATGAAATTGATAAAAAAGGATTTAAATACAGAAATGTCAGGCATCTGAAAAAGTATAATAATGTAAATGTACTCAGTACTTGGTTTTGGCCCCTTTTGCATGAATTACTGCCTCAGTGCAGCGTGGCCTGGATGCCATTGGCACTGCTGAGGTGTTAAGTAAGACCAAGATGCTTCAATAGCAGCCTTCAGCTCTCCTGCATTGTTTGGTCTCATGTCTGTCATATTTTTCTTGTCAGGCGAGTTTGTTGGCCAATCCAGCACCGTAATCCCACAGTCATTGAACCAGGTTTTGTTATTTTTGGCAGTGTGGGCAAGTGCCAAGTCCTGCTGGAAAATGCAGTCAGCATCTCCACAAAGCTTGCCTGTTGAATGAAGCATGTTCTCGAAAATGTCCTGGTAGATGGCTGCGTTGACTCTGGACTTAATAAAGCACAGTGGGCCAACACCAGCAGATGACATGGCTCCCCAAATCAACACAGACTGTGGAAACTTCACACTGGACTTCAAGCATCTTGGATTGTGTGCTTCTCCATTCTTCCTCCAGACTCTGGGACCTTGGTTTCCAAATGAGATGCAAAATTTCATCAGAAAAGAGGACTTTGTACCAATGAGCCACAAACCAGTTCTTTTTTCTTTAGCCCAGGTAAGATGCTTCTGATGTTGTTTGATGTTCAGGGGCAGCTTGATAAGATGAATGACATTTCATGCCCATGTCTAAAAGCTTCCCCACTCTTCTGAATGGACTTTTCCTGACAATCCTTTCCAGGCTGCGTTCATCCCTGCTGCTTTTGCACCTTTTTCTTCAACACTTTTCCCTTCCACTCAACTTTCGATTAATGTGCTTTGATACAGCACTTTGAGAACATCCACCTTTTTTGCACTTACCTTTTGAGGCTTTCCCACCTTGTGCAGGGTGTCAATTATGGTTTTCGGCACAACTGTCATGTCAGCAGTCTTCCCCATGAGTGTGAATTCTACTGAACCAGACTGAGAGACCATTTAAAGGCTCAGGAACCCTTTGCCCCCCAGTGCCGCTAACTGGGTTATCAAAGGCCGGCCATGTCTCTCACTGTCAGTGGTGGGAGGCATGTAAAAGAACCACTGCTGATTTTAGTCAAGAGTAGCTGCATAGCCGTCAGCATGTGTCTGCCCTGCGATGGCCTGGCGAGCTGTCCAGGGTGTACTCTGCCCTCGCCCAGAGTTGGCTGAGATGGGCGCCAGC
>JAOUQZ010000029.1:7713780-7725156 GCA_028564935.1 Neosilurus hyrtlii | reverse complement strand
AAAAACAAACTAATTGAGATTTTTATTCAGGTTTATTTATATCAGATTTTTTTGGAGTCATGACAGACGTCAGTGAGATCTCAGTGCACGCCTGCGACATACCCCATGCCTGAGGTGCGTAATTGTATTAGTATGTACTACCACCTAAGCAATTAATAAAAACAAACTAATTGAGATTTTTATTCAGGTTTATTTATATCAGATTTTTTTGGAGTCATGACAGACGTCAGTGAGCTCTCAGTGCACGCCGGGGCAGAGCAGAGACTAAGAGCCATGCAACATTAAGCCTTTATAGAGTTGTGGTTGTACTGTGAAGAAACGTAATAAAAAGCGAATTCAAATATTGATGTTTTTAGTTCATATTTACATATTTTACTATGACAATGAAGTAGGTCAGGAGATCTGTACTTTGCATTAGCTCATAGCTCAGAGACTCTGTGTAGCTAACGGCGTCTGGCCTGTTCAGCATACTCAAAAGTCATCAGTACTCCATATAAGTGTTTATGGAAAACATAATAAAACCAACTAAACTCTGTGGTGAACTCCGTGCTTTGGGGCATATAAAAGCTCCATGCAATCCTACGATCCTTGGTTGTTCTTGTGTAGCGTCACAGGGAAGCTTGAGCCAATCCCCGCCAAACTCTGCATGCATCTTTGCTAATGGTGACTGTTCTGAAACAAAAGTAGAGTAACAAAATGACTGTAAACTGTGCTGAGTAAAGGTGTTTAGTACATACTTCCAGAATCACCCAAAAAAAATTTTTTAAATAAATAAAATACAATTATTTTAAATGAGATTTTTATTTTGTATTTACAAAATACAATTTTGGCCATGACACTGAGGCAGGACGGTTTATTTTTCTGTCGGGTAAACAGCTCTATGTGTCTGTTCTGTTCAACGCCACTCCTCAAGAAAAAAGGAAACAGCGCTCCCTAAAGGTGTTTTGGTATATCGAATAGGAAACAAGGAAAACAAAGTAAAGCAAGATTTTAATGGTTTATTTATTTATTTTAAAGTGTGATAATGATGATGTTACTTGCTCACATGCCCCTGACAATCTGTGAGGTCTGTCATTTTGATTCAACCAATATCCACCCAGAAAAATTATTTTTAACCCCGAGATAGTGGACCAATCAGATTGCGCTGTTCCCTTGTATTATATACTAATTGCTTATTATCCACCTCCCAAATCTATGATAATGCTAATCAATTAAACATGTAACAAGAAACCATCTTGTGTTAGTTTTTTTGTGTGTTCCTGTGCACACAAGACAGATGCATGATATCCACCAATGCTAAGGAAAATAATAGTTATATTCAGATCACCCAACCCAGAAGGTCGTGGGTTTGAGTCCCGGGCATTTTTTTTTTTGGGGAGTTTGCCTGTTCTCCCTGTGCTTGCGTGGGCTTCCTCCACACAGCTAGGCTAACTGGCTGTTCCAAAATGCCCCTGGGTGTGGATGTGGGTGTACATGGTCTTGTTAGTGTTTCCATGCCATGGTCTGGCGAGCTGTTCAGGTTGTACCCCACCTTCACCCAGTGTCGGCTGAGATAGGCTCCAGCCTCCCCGCCTTAATAGTAGGATCATGGTTCGGCTGATGAATGAGAGTGAGACAAGTTTCCAATGCTGATCTTGTACATTTTCATGTTTTCTTGGTTCGATCACATCTGATTCAACCCATCAGCTCATTGACAGAGTGGAAATGGGTGTTCGAGCTGGTGACAACGGTAAAATGTGTAGGACTGGGGATATTCCAAGACCTTGAATTGAAACCTGTGATAGGTTACCACTGTTCACAAGTGATACGAGTCTGTGTGAAGAATTAAACGTGAATTTTACCACTGAATTTCAATCAAAACATTCAGGCCTGTTGACTACCAACACTGTAGTGAGACTGATCGGTTATAACTAACATTCCAGCTGTCTAACAACATGTTCACCATGTAAAAAAGTATTGATATTATAGATAAAGGCAGTTTAAACTTATCAAAGTCTACTTGTTGCAGCTGTGGGGGAAAAACAAGACATTTTTTCAGGGAGTGACACTTCTCAGAGTTGAGAGGCAAAGCTGTTAGAAACACGGGCCGGGAGAGGGAGCAAATCCCATCGCAAATCCCATGGCAACAGCAACCAGAAAACAGGTCTAAAATAGGGGGCAGTGTTCGCTATTGCTATAGCAACAGGAAGACGTAGCTCCTTCAATCAGCTTTAGGATTTGCTGAGGCTGGAAAAACAAAGACTGATTCTTTGTTATTAAGCACGATTAAAACATTTAATAGGATACAGACTTGATTTGACCCGACGACCTGAAAGGCACAGCCTGGGGCGTTCAGTAAGAGATTTTGAGACAAAACTGACACAAACATGTAACTAGCAGTGCCGATTATAGCTTCTGACCCACTATAATCAGAGAAAACTACAAAAAACGACCAGGAACAAGCTTTCAAAGCACGGACGGAGAAAAAAAAAACACAATAGGAACGTTTATTATTTGATAGTACGCATTATAGTAGCAAACAACATGCGCATGCGCAGAATGCATCCGCACTGTTTATCTTTCGAGGCTGTTTACAACCTGTTTTCACAAGATTATATCGGTGTTATAGATGACAGTTGCCTATCCGGAGAGATTTTGATTAGATGTTATCAGATGGATTGTGTGCCAGGGGTAAAAACAAGAAATAAAACATAATCGCCTCATTTATAGGTCATTATTTCATGTATAGAAACATGTTCGATGTAAATATATCGGATCATTAGCATGAGAAGATGATTCTCGAGGACTGCAAGCAAGCAGACAAGAAGATTATGCTGAATGAGCAGCTATATAGAGCATCAGAGGATGATCAAAACATTATAAGACAAAACTGGACCAGTAGCCTACCCCAACACGTAGCTTTATTTATCTAAGAAGAAAAATATACCCCATGGTCTGTCTTATCATCATTGTATGCAAATATACCCAAAACTCAACCTTCAGTCATCACCTAAAAGTCATGTCCTCGTTACACATTAAACAGGAGCAGTGCAGTGCTATATAAGAACATTATTATAATAACTGCTACACGAACAACAATAAACTGCAGGACGAATCAAATCTTTCGAGAAGCAACACAGCCGAGCTCTTATCACGCTCTGAAAAGTTGAGCCAAAGGAGTATAAAACTTCCGCGCTGCTTTACTCTCGGGATGTTTACGTGGAACATGTGCACGGAGAGCGCCGAGGTAAAAGCCAGTTGGATGAAACGTCCCACTCGGATCAGCCAATCAGATACGCCTAAAGCAGGACATTTGCCAATAGCAGCGCGGCGGTTTGAGCAGTCTCAGCCAATCTGAGCGCGGCTTGCAGCGCTGATGCAACTAAGCTGCAACAATAGCCTTGTATCTCCTGGGTAGCAAAAAGTGTTCTTCCTCGGTGTTGCAAATTAAATAGTCCCGCTGAATCCATACGTCGCGATAACGTCTGGGTTTCTGTCCTGTTGAAAATCCATGTAAGACTCCACGACAGGTTTTATTGATGTATATATCTTGATATTATGCCACTTCTGAACCGACTTCCTGGGTTTAACGTGCGCGAGAGCATCTCTAAGACTTGTTTAAGTAATGTTACACTTCTGGGGGTTAAGCGCATGTAATGTAGGCGTTGTTTACTATGGCGGAAAGTCTGCGCGGTCGGGGCGGAGGGATCTACAGGACCCGGCACATGAGCGCATGACGCAGCCGGTTGCTAGGTGTGGATGACCTGATGATGATGATGCTTTCACTCAATTAAGCTTATTCCTCAGTCATCAACTCCATCACAACAAAGCAAGAGCAGCTCCACTTCTGTCCTGGCCACTCCGGAGGAGACATGGCTTTTTGATTCAGCTCCTGCGTCGACTCCTCACCCAGCGCCGTGCTTTGCTGTAGCAACGCACCCCAAACTCAAAACCATAATGGAGTAAGTGAAACTTGCTTGTTACTTTGCGGAGTTGGTTTTAGGATGTTTTCCAGCTGTTGGCACGAGACAGGGACTGCACAGGGTTTCTATAGAGTTCTGTCTTCTGTAGCTCCACATGTTATACCACGAGTTTCACATCCAGAAGGAGTTTTGGAGACTTTGGTTACTTTGGTTGCCAGTTCATTCAACTGTTGCCACAAAATACTGGCGCTGTTTACTGACTGTATAACAGATCACCTTTGTTACTTGTCACTACAGCTACAGCTGAACTTGGTCTAGTATAAGAGAAGCATTAATCCATTGCATCATTTTGTTCTAGGTGGCTCTGTCTAGTGTATTTGCTAGTGAATATGTTGTGCATATTCATTAACAAATCAGTATTTTGGACACTTAGCAGTTCTATTCAGAATCTTAAAGTAATTGACAACAACAACAACAACAAATTCTAGGATGCTTCCTATGACCAGAACCAAATTTACAGCTTATTATCCAGTAAGCAGCCGCAGCAGATATTAACAGCTTGGTTAGAAATCTAGGGGTGAAATAATGGCAATCCATCCTCAGAATAACCTTAAATGTTGACACTGCAGGTAATATTTGCTAAAAATAAACTTCCCACCAGCCTCATTTTTAGTGACCTTGTTTCATGTACGTGCCCAGTTTTTGTCTGTGGCAAATTGCATGAGGTAGACTACCTTGAAAACAAAGGGAGAAGGAGTTGAGAACAAGTGACACCTTGCATTACGTCATTGCCTGCCTGCATCCCACGTGCACACCGAGTTTCTGGTGGTAGAATTCAGTGACTTGTGCACGTTTTTTTGTTTGAGTGGGAGATTTCCTCTTGACTCCGATTTCTAATCATGATCGTAACAGTGCTATGTATTTGCATGAGTGCTCTTGTGCAGTTTACAGACAGCAAGCTTGTGATTTGGGGTCCTGGATTAGAGTGTAAACACAAATGCATCATTGAGTGTGCTGGAGGGTGTTTTCCTGCATCGTGAGTAGAGCTTATGATGATTTTTCATGAATACCATGCAGGCTCTTGTTTCTGACTGATTGTATTAGAGATCAATGTTTATTATTATAACCTATATGTTAATGATAATATAATTTATAGTAGATCTATGTGTGTCTGTATTAAACAGAGACAGCAGTAGGTTTATTTGGAGCAGATTGAGCATCTACTTGGTTCACTGGGATTTCAGCTGAGACTATTAAGTGGGCACAGGAGACTGAGATGGATGGAACAGGTCTAGTGGTAACCTAAATTGGTCCCCTGCCAATCGTAGATGTTTCCTGAGTGATGCTGAAATGAAATGGGTCATTTACCTCATCAGTGTCTAGTGTAATTGTGATGGATATATTTCTAAAAGATGCAAAAATTGTTTCCTGGTGTCATCAAAGGCTTTTTGTTTATCGACAGCGCTGTGCTGGTCGAAGGAGGGAAGCCCTTTCAAACAGGGGAATTCTCTGCTTTCTCTTCATAATTTTCTCCAAGATGATTACACCAAAATTATGTGTTTTTGTGATTATATCCTAGTCTTCTGAAATTATGTAAAGTTTTTCAATAGTCTTCTCTGATCCATATTCCCTCATTTTTTATTTATTTATTTATTTAGGTTTCATAATGCGTACCCAGCCCTGTTTTCTGTGGCTCAACTCAGTAACGACACAATCGTGCACTACAAGCTCGGCCAGTTGAATCGTAGAATCATCGTACAGAATGATGGCAATGTCGGCGCCCATATGGAAGGCTCTACTTGGATGCCCGGCAGACCCCCTCGCTCTCTCTCACCCACAGGCTAACCACAGCCAATTGGAGAGGCGCAGAGGGGAGGGGCCAGAGGAGAGCCAGCACTTAATTGGTGAGTTGCATTGAGTACAGTTTTTTATTTTCCCAGTTTCAGGTGGGCACCGCACTGCAGCACATTTTCTCCTCCTTGAACAGTGAGTAAAACTACCAATGTGTGTCTGTTTTAAAATGTTTGTGGTGTATGTTTGAACTGTTTTCAGATAAAATAATGCTATCGATTTGAATGCTTTGTGTTTATGAGCCATACTGATAATGCGGTATCAATTTTAACAATATCCTGAATTAAGAAACATTATGTAGCGCACATGTTTTTTTTTTTTTTGTAAATTACTCTTGTAATTCTAATTTTCTTGTAAATTCTGTATTAGTTTTCATGTCTTGTTTATTTTCAAATTTATACTTTTCCAATAGGTGATGGTCTCAGTGACTGGATGACGGAAGAAGTGGATTTCTCCTCGTACCTCCCAACCCCTCACTCCTCTCCCTCCCCCAATGCATCCCTTCCCCCTTCGCCCCTCCAGCATGACATCCAGGTGCCCTCTGATTTGGAGGTCATGACATCTCTGCTGCAGGAAGAGCTCGCTCAGCTGGAGGATTACTTCCTGTCTGACCCGCTGCCAGAGAAAGTCTCCAAATTGGGCAAATGTGACAAGGGGCCACAACCAATGGGCCCCCCATCATACTACCAGTTGCCCTATGCATCATATTCAGCTTCTAGCCAATCAGAATCTAGCCCCCTACTTGTTACCCTAGCAACTGGGGAACTAGACCTGCTGAGCTTTTGTGGGGGTCCCATTGGCCGTTCAAAGATGCCTAGACACACCCCTTACAGTTGCAACCGTCCCAATGCCAACGCTTGCAGCCGCAAGAGAGGTTCTGAGGGGGTGAAAGTGAGTGAAGGCTATGAGAATGGCATCTGGAGTTCCAAAGGAAATACCTCAGGTAACTCAGCTGTTGCGCTTAATGGTGGCTACAGCTGTGTGGAGGACGAACGGGTGGTGGGCAAAGGGTACTGCTTGGGCAGTGCGGTGGAGATTCGAAGATGCGCCATTTTACCCAAAGAAGAAAAGAACTGCCGCTACTCAGACGAAGCCATCGGTATAAGCAAAGTTGTGGGCAGCAGTTATGGGTTTGGTGGGTCCGTTCAAGTCCCACACAAAAAAGACGAGATGATGATGTATGGTGTCAGAGAGGTCAACATGAATGGAATGAATGGAAGTGGGGAGATAGAGATGATGAGTGAAGGCAAATCATCCATTAGTGATGTGAGTAAGGCTAACATACCCTGGAAGACAGAGTCCAACGAAGGGTGCTATCTTCAAGGACGAACCCATGATGAGGCCTTCCACAACTTTTTAGGTTCTATCAATGAGCCAGTAAAAGTCGAAGGTGTCGAGATGCATCATCAACATGGCGACTATCACTGCAGCTTTTTAGAAGGTCAAGGCTCTGACTGCTTGAGTGGAGACAGACATGGACAAGAAATGGGTGCTCATTGCCCCAGAGGTGTCTGTGCACTGAAGGACGAGTCCTGCATTGTGAAATCAGACCTGGATGTCTCCCTAATGGAAAACAATCACGGAGAACGTAAACAGAAGAAGAGAGATCAGAACAAGACCGCAGCTCACAGGTAATAATTTTCCTGCCAGCAGGCAAAACCATAAGATCATAGAACTGTATGCTAGATTATTAAGCAACTGTATGTGGTAGGCCTTGATTTATTACCTTGGTTTTTAACATTCTGTTGTATTGCAGGACTATAGTAAAGTTTAACACTTAACGCGAAGTCATATAAAAAATAAATTAAAAAAACAAAATTATTCTTCTAATTAATCACATGCCAGAAATCTTTAGGATAGCCAGGTGTGTAGGCATAAAACAGGCAGTGATTAATTTGCAAAACTTGTTAAAATCTGGGCACGAATTTTCATTGATGCAAATATTTTGTGACATGTTACTTTCTTCAACAGGTATCGGCAGAGGAAGAGAGCAGAGCTGGACTCATTGGAGGAGCAGCTTCATGGTCTTGAGGGAAGAAATCGAGAACTTCGGGACAAGGCCGAATCGGTGGAGCGAGAAATCCAGTACGTGAAAGATCTTCTGATCGAAGTGTACAAGGCCCGCAGCCAACGCCTAAAACAAGAGGCCAGCGCCTGAGCTGAACTTGGTAGCCTGACAATTGATGATTGTCCTGCAAGTAGAATTGATAGTGCTCTAAATATGGATTGGAATTTAAGTTGGAATGATTTTTGATCAAATGTCTTTTTTTTCCTCTTGTTTTTGGATAGGGGTGGGAGGGTGTACTCTTGCACGTTAGGTTACCAATAATTTACTTTTCGTTACAAACTGACAAGTCCATCAACAGCTGCAGCACAAACTTCCACTTTTTTCAATTCCAACTCAAAGTCAAATAAATATGCACTGTGATCCTGTCATGAATTAAATGACAGTTGGCTTTTGTGAGGGCCTCCTTTTTTCCAAGAATAGATAAAACGGGTCCTATTTTCATGTCCTTTTCCGGATTGATGTAAACACTGAACACACAATAAAGTAAAGCACATTATTTTTAATTAAAAAAAAATGCTACAACTTAATATCACGCCCTACACGGATTGTAGTTTACTTGAATGCAGAGAATTACAATTTTTTTTTTTTGTTGTTGTTGAAAAACAGTTTCATGGTTTGTAGCACTTGGCAATAGCATAATTCTTCCATCAAAAATGAATAAGCACTAATATCAGTAAGCAATGTTTTTCCAAACCAATTGACTTTCAGGAGAGTAATTCTTTTGAAAATTAATATTCCCTCAGGAATAACAAGCATGATATTATTATTATTATTTATTAAATTTTGTTTTCATTTCATCCCCAATATAGGTTAGTCCTGCAGCTCAGGTATGCTATCTATGTCCAAAGTCACGGAAGTATGTCAGTTTGTAACTTGATGCTGAAGATATGGCACTGCCTAATGTTATGTGTGTCGAGTTCATAATATTTTTGACTTGCATGCCTAAAATTTCATGGCTTTTTAACGCCTATGTTCTTTCTTTTGGTTTGAACGGGATGTTAAACATTATAACATATCTCTTGCTGAAGACCTGTTATATATCCTCTTTGCTTAGTCATATCATAGAACGAGTGGCATTTTTGAGTTCACAAACTACTGTTTGGCCCAATGTCTCTGCTGTAATTGCGAAAACAATCAGGGTTTGTGATTTTATAAGGCTTGTTTGATCTGATTTAAAATGGTGTCCTAGTGGGTAGCACACACACACACACACACACACACACACACACACACAAATAAAATAATCTTTATAGCTCAACATCTTTTATATATTTTCACTAGAATGCTTGAGACTGCTTTTAAGCTTTTATTTAGCATTAGATACAAATTCTGTCCTGTTCCTAGCAATATTTATTCTACATTTTCATTAATGTAATCGAATAGTTATTGCAAATACAGTTGCGTACACTGAACATGAATTTAGGGGGTTTTATTTTTACAGTTGATCAAATTTATGTATCCAGCAAAAGGAGTCGGGTGATATTTTTTATTTGATGTGCGCACATCTGGAACCATAAAAAATATTTGTAATTTGGTCCTCTTTTTTTTAAATATTTATTTATTTAAGTTTTCATATAAAACTTCTAATTGAAGCTTCATGTGTACCTTAAAACCGAGCAATACATTTATTTTCTTAAGCCTTCTGAATACGTAGCCTAGCACAGATATTGAGAGAGCTAAGCGCCTTATCGAATTTCAATCTGCTTTCCTCTTGGCGGTATACAATCATGTTTCTGAGAAATGAGCAGACTGTGGTGTGTCATCTTGTGAAGCTGATAAATGTTGGAACTCATGAGCTACGCGGCTGAGCCACGTTCTTTTACACACGTTCACACCAGCTGAAAGACCAGACCAGTTCATTTTTTTTCTCTCCACTTGATTGCTTTGTGTTTTCTTGTCATTCCTTTGATTCCAATAAAGTGATTTGTGTAAGCAGTAACATCTCAGAGCTGATGACTTAACGACCTGATTGGGGGGAGACTGGGTGTTTCGTGTGTGTGTGTGTGTGTGTTGGGGTCTAATCGTCTAAAAATCTCAGACTGCTGAACTGAACGTGACAATAGAATACCAACTATATAAATAAATAAATCAAAATTAAAGCCCTTAAAAAAAGGCAAACAAACCAACAATTAAAGTGTAATCTTGCTGTGAGGTTCGGGGATATTCCAGTTGGCTAATCAGTATTTTTAGAATGTTTTTTACATCCTAAATTTGGCTGTCTTCGAGGAAAATCACTAAAATACCACCAACGACTTCGTGCTTTTTCCGAATTTGCCAGGGATTTATTAAAATTGAGCACTAAATACTTCCGATTGTCAGTCAAACCTATTTAAATATTTTTTGCGTCTCATTTGTGAAGCAGCTTTTAAACCCACAGGCACATACAAAGGAAAATATTTAGAAACCCTTGTCAAGCCGTTAGTTTTTAGGTTTCTGATCAATCTAAATCCTAATTAGGCTGCACGCCAGTACAGAGAACGGGAGGCTTGCTGTTTATCCGAACAGACTGTGGATATTTTTTTACTGACAGTTTGAGTAGTTCGTTATAGGCTGCTTACTGCACCGGCAGCCTTCATCTTCTAACTGCTTCATCGGTTTCCTCTCTATAAACACACACACACACACACACAACTGAAATAGCACACCGGCAAAAATATTCCTCCTTCCGCTCTTAAAATAGGCATAGTGGAAATAGCCCATATTGTCCTTTTAATATTAACCTGAATAAAAATGACGTGGGAAAAAAGAAGAAAATCCAGGTGAAGAAACGGACCTGAGAGCTGCTCCAGTGCGGCTGCTGCGTTAATTAATCTAACCACAATTTCCCAAGTGTATACCATTCCCTGCTTTTAAACAAACCCTCATATTTAAATATCCAATTTAAACACTTCAATATAATAAAAACCCTCCATTTTAGGTTTTTTATTTATTTATAAATCGTTATATTTGGCAAAAGTACCCAGTATGGAAGCCACACACCTGTTTGGAACCAGCCGGAATCTTATAATAAATCTGAAGCTGCACCGCCCGACATTTGAAATTTGAACCAGTTTTATTTGATATTGTGGTTTTTTTTATAAGTTAATTTGTATGATTTATCAACTTAAAACGTTTACAAAACAACTGAGTAAACATCACCTGAATTTCTATCACAGTACTTATCATTTCAGTTAACACGGCTACAGTCGGACCACATTTTCCCGATATTTTGTATTTAAATCATTTTAAACTAAACCAAATGTTTAACAATTATCATTTCACACGGCTCGGAAATATACAGGGTACCAATAACCTACTAACAAAGATCTTAAGGGACTTAGCTTCATATATATATATATATATTTTTTATTTCTATTGGTAAGAGAAAAAAAACAGGAAAAAAGCAAAGAAATTATTCTCTCTCTCTCTCTAATATAAATATATAAATATATTCCTCCAAAAAATAAGCATACATCATCTGCAATTCAGAAAAAGCAAATAGAAATAAAACATCCCCCAGGCAATTTATTTATATTTACAAAACATTACATACACACTTTTATTTATATATATATA
>JAOUQZ010000029.1:7693548-7713729 GCA_028564935.1 Neosilurus hyrtlii | reverse complement strand
CACACACACACACACACACACACACACACACACACACACACACACACACACACACACACACACACACACACAAGGAAATTGTGTATTGCATCCTGACAAATCCGGCTCTCCAAACGATGTCCTCCTCTAGGAAATAAGTGTTGACTAATCATGAAAACCATTTAAAATAATTGACCAATAATAATCATTTTCAATAATTAGGCTAAGCACACATAGGATAAGACTAGTTTTAGACAAGGTCTCATTCTAAATCACATTTCTATTGGGTCTGCTTATTTGCCAGGCTTAATCCAAGTCCAACATTAAATGCACCTTCTCCTTAAAAACTAACGAACAAACATACATCCAAACATACTCCAGGGTTAGGGGCTAACTGTAACTGGCATTGTATCGGAGAATAACATTTTTCCTGGCAGTTTTGGTACCAGAGAAGACCCAGTGACATGTTTAATACTTAAGGGTATTATATTAACTGCATTTCTTTCTTTCTTTTTTGTTACCACTGTGTTGAATCTATATTATGTTTTGCCTCTGCTTGACCCATCCATCTGTAATTGCTCTGAAGTGAAGAACTCTGGGATATGTGGTGCAGATTAAGCTCAGCATCAGTGGACTTCAGAACCTTGTGGAGAAAGCAGTTAGAATATGAGAGTAAGACATGCTGGTAAGGAGTTTTCACTTGTTGTTCTCCAAGTCCCTCAGCACAATTGTCAAAATGATGCAATATTTCTCAAATGTGTCTGCACACTGTTCGTTTCATTAAAACGATCCAGGGGTAAGTGTAATTGTTATGGGGCTGCACTGATCATAGTGCAATAGTGTTGTGCATTTTATTGCTACCGCACATTAAATTATGGTACTGGATATTTGTCCCATAATAAGGCTAAAATATAAAAATGTATTACATTACCATTACTTGTTGTTTGGTAATAATTACGCAATACAAGCATGAAAAACCCCCACACCTCTCACCTGCTGCAGTGCGTCCTGTTGACTAAACATATACAGGGTGGACAAGGCTTGCCGCCGCACAGCATGATGGGAGTCTGAGCGGGCAAGGCACACAATTTGATGAGGTGCATCTGCACTCATCAGTACTCTTTCACTTCCTGAAATGGCAGACAGACACCCAAGAATGATGCAGGCTTGTTGTCGAATAACGGCATCAGGGTCTGAGAGGAGGGAAACTGCTGGAGATGCTGCTCCTATGCCGACTTTGAGCCAATCCTCTCCCTCTATACAAGTACCTACACAACTTAAAGGAGAGCCAGAGTCACTCTTTATCTGTTGTCTGATCCCTTCCTCCCTTATGTTCATTCTTCCTCTGCCTGTTACTGCTGGAGCTCTGACCATTCTCTTCCTGCTCCCTGTCCCTGCCTGTAAATGCTGGCCCCTCTTTGATGTAACTTCAGTCTTTTTCATCATGCCTAGCCACTTTACCGCAGCCTTACAAGCACTCCTGCGTACAGAAGGTGCAGGATCAGACAAGCGGCTTAGCAGGTCCTTCAACACTGCTGGTTCAATGGTCCAATGTGGTCCTGCATCTGATCTGGGAGAGACCTGTCCCACATCTAGCTCTAGGCAAGTTAAGAAGTTGCACCCAGCTGCTCGGATTCCATCATCACTGTGGCGTAAGACAGCTCGGAGCACGACCGGATCCACAGGCACCACAGACAGGGCTGAGCCAGGTGTACATGTGTGACAGAGCAAAGTCAGAAGCTGCACTGCACATCCAAACAGAGATTCGGTCTGCAGCAGCATGGACAAAAGGGAACTTGCTGTCCTAACTTCAGGCTGAGGAGGCTGACCTTTGACCTCTGATACTGTATGACAACTATTAATTGGAGTAGTGTGCCCATCACAGTTCTTAGGCTGCTCCAAACTGTCAATAAGCCAGCTAATGGTGCTCTTCTGCTCTGGTGTAAGATTTCTGCGATTGTCTGTGAACCCTTTGTGAAACTCCAGGCTGTCTAGAAGCTCCTCCACACCATGGGTGTCATGCTCTATACTCTCTTGAAGGTGTTCCATGGTGGGATCTTGCTTGAACTTGGTTTTAGACAACTGGGTGTGCATGTTAGAAGATTCCCTTGTGTCCTTACTTTTATTTATGCTCCCACTAACGATGTCTGTGGTTCTATTAGGGTGATTCCCACCTGTTTTGCCCATTTCTAACTGGGTTTTATGTGGAGTGATGTTAAGTCTTGACTGTTCTACTGCACTCTTAAGGTTATTTAGGGTTTGGACTGATGGTGTGCCCTGGGGAAGAAATCCACAGTCCTGAGCTGCTGTGATGAAGCTTGGAACAGCATACTTAGGGGACGACCGGCAAATGCGGCGCAACAAAGAAAGCGGAAGCTCTAAATAAGCAGGGGAGTGATGTTGAATCACCTGGAAAAGCACATACAGGTAGAAACATTGAAAGGAATTATTTTTAATACACATGTACCTTATTAACCCTTGTTGAAGAATGGTGTAGTTACTTGCCTGAACTAAGCTTTCCACTATATTGAAGCTTTGATATGAGTGGACAATTTCTGCCATCTTCTCCTGGGGCAGTTCCACAGCAAACGGAACACACAGTAACTGGCAACTCATCATGGCCAGACTATTTATATTAGAGATGCCCCACAGGAGTCCTCTTTTAAGTGGTGTTGAGCTTCTAGTAAAGAGAGCATAGAAGCAGGTCACAATTAACATGATGTCTAAAATTAATTTTATCCTACCAGGACAAGTAAAAAGTCTGGAGGTCAACTGACCTATCAGTAGTCAAGAGACGAATGAGGACGCGAATAAGTTTTTTGTCATCATCCAAAAACAGGAAAAGGCAGTCATAAGGCTCAGTGGAGAAAGCAAACAAAGCAATAGATAAAATGACAGAAAGACCTAGGAGGAGCAAAAATAACTGACTTGAATTACATTGCAGATTATAGAAAAAATTAAATTTTTTTATATTGAAATTAAAGATTTCAATGTAATGTAAAAATTTACATTTTACCATCAATGGAGAGAAAATCAGGTTTGGCAGCTGTGCTTTCTAGAATAGTGCTAATTTTAATCCACAAGTGACTCCAAACCTCAGAGTTCAGAAAATCATACAGAGCACTGCTTTCACTCTGTAATCGAGAGGAAAACCCATTTATTCTAAAGTAAAATTTCTAAAACTGTTACCATTATAAACATAATTATATGATGAAATCTCACAACATATCCTGGGTGAAATTACCTCAGAGAGAAAATAAAGAATTAATGCCAGGACACCGTCGCACATGCCCCAGCCAGGAGGTAAAGGGTAATGAAGCTAAGAGAGAAAAACACATTGTGACTCCCAGGACTTATACAAATATTGCAGCATAAATAAACATGACCTTTACATATTATGGTAGAAATTCATGTCTGTACCTCCTCAGGTCCTGACAGTAGATTCTCAAGAAGAGCTGCAAGTCTGTCCATGTGGATGTTAATACATACACCGTAGTGAACAAACAGACTCAGAAGTGCAGCTGCTTGAGGCTGGATAAGATCAAAATCCAGAAATGCACTGATCCATAATACTGTTGGTTAATTATTAATAAGATATTAATATTACTAATAAAAAAGGTGAAAATGTTGCTCAAGACAGGGACTTACTGCCAAAGCATTTGGGTTTGGATGGAGAAATAATGATATCAACAGCTGGCACAAATCCTCAGCTCTAGTGAGAGAAGTAATTATTTATAAGATAACAAATTAACAAGTTAATCTAATTACTCATAGCCATCTGTGCACATTAAAAAGACTGTAAAAATATATATTTTTCTTTCAGCAATTAATTTTTGACATCATTCATTATTCAATCTTAAAATTATACTTAGGGTACTAATAATCACTCAAAATATTTAAGCAGAAGAAGATTAATATAATTAATGAGGTTAGTAAAATCAGACCTCTTCTCCTTCATTTGCCAGTCAGGCTGGTTCTCCCAAATCGGCAAAAGCACAGCTGTCAGCTCTACTAGCACCTTCTCACTCCACGGTTTCTATAGTCACACCAAATTATGAGCAATCAGTCTCATTACTCAATATTCATACTATAAATACAGCGATCATGACAATATTTATCAGTGTTAAACAATGACTTAATTGTGTCTGCCCCTTTTTGTAGAAAGTGATAAACAAATGATAGATAAATGTAAATCTACTGATCAGCATCAATAAAATAAACACAAATGAATTTGTGCATCTATTTTTTTATGTAGAAAAATATCAAAATATCTGATCAGAAATAATAAACCCCAAATTTTAATAGGCATAATTATGTACCTATCCTTTATGAGAAAAAGAAATCTTCATATCTAAAGCTACATGGTTATAAACATATATGTACATATTTTATTAATTAAAAACCAACAACAACAACAACAAAACAATAGTCTTACAAATGTTAATTTTTACTTTTATTTTAGTAAATGTTTTATGTATATGTAATGCAAATAGTTATTCAAAATGATGAATTATTATTATACTGCAATTCATAACTTTATATCTCTCTCTTATGTATTCTTTCCTTGAACAACTTTATGAGACAACACTAAAGTAACAGTAGAATGATTTCCTGTATAATGAACATTTTTAATACAAAAAAAAATTGCACGTCTTATTTAAAAACAACCAAAAGCACCAGATTTTTAGTTACTTTTTTAGTTAAGTATAAAGATAAAATTAGGTGCAGGAATAGCATTATTTAACTACAATAAAATGTAAGTAAAAGGAAATGCCTCATAAAAACATAACAAATGTATATATATAATATACATTATGTACAGTATATATTCACACATGATTAAGTGTGGTATGTTAATAAACAAGGCAGCAATACTGTGTTCTATTACCGTCATTACTTCAGGACTGCTAAGCACCACCTCAATCAGACTAAATAAAAGGTGAAGTGCATCCATCTCCTTGCCAATTCTATTGGCATCAGCAGGGTCAGAGGTCAGGATAATGTTATTGAGGATCTTCAGTAACTGAAGAATAGTGGAAGGCTCTTCCAACATCCCACTAAGGAGCTGTGTAAAGAAAGAGGTGTTCAAATTTACTTCATTTAACATTGTTTTTTTTTTTAACCAATTACTACGCATGCTTTTTCATGCCTGAGGCGGATACAACTACAGCACAGTATTTACAGCAAGGCTCTTGATTATAATTAAGCTTAAACAGCAGAACTCTAATTTAATTGAAATACAAAGAATAATTTCAGTTTGCCTGCTCCTTGCATCTGAGGAGCTTGTTCTTCAGTTTCTGAAGAATGTGGGAATCCATAGGCACAGAAAGGTGATCTGTCACTTCAGCCAACAGCTGCCACTCTCCATCACTGTTAACATCTTGCTCCTGGATGATGCACAGAAGGACAGGTTAGGTGACCAAGGGATATTTTTTTCCCAATAACTTATTGCTGATCCATCAAACACACTTAAAAACAATCAATGGGATATATACTCCAGTGACATTTTAAAAGAGTCACCTGTATACTTGCACGTTCATGTACTTATTCAATTAGGCAACCAGGTAAAAGCAGAGCAATGCATTAATACTTATGATACAGATAAGAGTTTCACATTAAATATAAAAAGGAGAGAAAAAAGCAGTTTTACTAACTTTGACATGTGGCAAGTATACTCACAGTAAATGAGTAAATTGTTGATAAATTCAAGGCGACCACATTCAAAATGTACTCTTTTTTCGGTGATTGATCAAAAACAGGTCGTTAAAACTGATCAATTATTATTGCTATAAACTGTTATAAAACAAATCTAGAGCGATGCATTTTTTCAGCCCTATTGCCAAGCTCTAAGTGGCCAGTGAGTATACGTTTAATAAATTATCAAATATGTAATTTATAATAGGTACCTACATTTATGTTTATCTGCAATTTATGGAATTTATTTTAATTAATCAAATAAACAAATCACTAGATATTACTTTTTTTTTTTTAAATAGCTGAACATTTTGGCTTTATGAAACATACCACAAACAATGAAATTAAAGGCACCTTTTCCCCCAGATTACTAGAGGAGTTAAAATAAATGGCATCATTCAATGATGAGAACAAAGAACATCATAAATCACAATTAGTATTTATCCCTGAATTCTTTGCTGCATAAACTACAATAATAAAAACCAAAATTCCCCATCAAGGTGGTCTGAACTTTTTTTGAATAGGAGTTGGCAGATTTTAATCAGATTAAGATCCGAACTGTTTGCTGACCAGATCACTGACATGATGAACTTACTGTAGAAAAGCCTTAACACTCTTTACTTTGTGGCAAAAAAAAAAGTGGACAAATTTTTAATGTACATTTCTGCACTGACAATTGAGATAAGGATTCCCCTCTCCCAGTGTGTTTTATCTAACATGCAACACCGTTTCATATATGATTGTTTCCTTTAGGCAGCCATCTTTATGTTTCATTAAAACAGCACCAGACAAAAGTTCCAGCATGACCTTCTTGGCTGATGCAGATTTGTGATTCATCACTGAACATCACTTTCATCCAATCATCATCAACCCTCCATGTGTCTATTTAACCCACTGTAACCTTGTTTTCATCTGTTTAGGAGTTAATTCTGGTTTGCCTTTTTATGCAAATCCAGCTTCATTCAAACATTTTCTTACATTTATGATTCAAATATTTACTTCTGTTTATGCTCATTTGTTTGATGTGGATTTTTAAATTTTCAGTGCATACTATTTAGATTTTTCTATCCTGAAACTATTACCAAATTACCAAAGAAACATTTAAATGTCTTCCTATGTCTACATATAAATTATTCTTTTATATCGTTCTTGTTTTCTTTATACCTGCACCAACTTTTAAAGAGAGTTAACTGGTAACCATTAACATCTTTTGTCACATTCTGTATTTGGATTTCCTTCTTAAATGAGTTTATTAATCCTTTTGATTGTTTAAACTAACAACTCTGTTGTTGGGACAACGTTTCCACGCAATTAGCAAATTACAACAGCTGGCTGAGGTCTGTTAATGTTCTCTTTTAACTGCAGACTAATTTGCATTTGTAAATATGTGCCATTATTTGTTTTAGAAATGCAAATTGTAAGGAGAGTCCATAACTTTTCCTCAAAAAATGAGTGACCACATGAATCTGGAAAAAATGTATGCCATTGTGGTTATTACATCATAATTGTTCTGTGGCATACATGTATTTTTGTTATATGATAAGTTTTAAAAAATCAGGGTAAACATCCTTAGAGTGTGTGATTTATAGTTTTTTCTTGTTGAGGGTTTTATACAGAATCATTCACATCTCTACATTTATGCTTGAATGACAAAACAAACAATGTTATGAGCATCTGGCTATGATGCAATATCATCCACATACATTATTCATAATATCCAAAAGAAGTTATTACATTTAAATTAGTCATAAAATTTAAATTACAACTAAAATCTTTATTTTTGTTACTTCTGTAAAGTACTTGAAAGTGTAAGTAATAAACTCTATAATTACTAACGTCATTGTCCATCCAAACAGAAGTTAAGCTGGTGCATCCCTGTCTGGAGCGTCTCAACATCAGCCTCGGTCCAACCTCCACGGAAGGAAATGTTCTCTCAAAATCCATGCTGATGGGGCCTTTACATGGAGCCAAACTCACCCTAAGGATGCCACAACAACAGTACAACTCTGTACACACGCATACGTTAATACTTCCCAGTTTTATTTATTTAACAATTCTGTTGTCTTCAGTCTTGTTTTATGATCAAAATGTCTTTGCAGTGTTTCTGGTGCAAGTTGCAATTTTTTGAAGACATCTTTTTTCAAGTTGCATTCAAATTCGAAGCACAAATACTACCTGGCAACACCAATGTCATTGGCCTGATGCTGATTGGTTGGTGGATGAGCTGAATTTCGACACACTGTAAAGGTGCTGCCCAATGAATGGTTGCTGGTAGGGGCTGCTCTAGCCGGGGCAGTTTTGGTGCGAGGCTGGTTGTTAACAAGCGCTTTATCGTTTTTCGACTGGTCCTAGACAATCAAAACACACCACTTCTGCTTAAAACTAAGTAGATACGTATATTGTAATGGATCACACAAAATAATTTTGCCCAAAAATTTACCTATTTAATGATTTCTTTTTATTTATTAATTTTTTATGTTCTTATTTCTGTAACTTCTACTGTCAGAGACCATGTCATCAGTATGTTTTAATAAATGAAAAGTCAGCAGATTTTAAATCTATAAATACCCAGATATTATACAGTGTCTGCGAGTATTGCAAACTTTTAAAATACTTTTAATTGCCTTATAAAAGTAATCTTAAAACCTAATTCTGTGACATTTAAAAGAAAATTAAATACATAAATTTCAAAACAAATGAACATATGAAACATAGAGATCACATGATGGAACTTAGACTAATGCTGTCATGTAGCATGAGTTTTGGAGTAGCCTGAGAAGCCAGTAAGTGTATTTTTGTTGAATTTGTCATTTCCACATTGACGAATGTGTCGCTAGCATCAGTTTAGTACAAGCACTTGCATCATGCCACTGACTCTGGATTATTTGGTATGTGTGAGAGGAGTAGAGTTTGTTTATAAAATTATTCAATAGTAATTTATACATACACACACACATTATATATATAAACATTACAAATAGATTATATTAAAAATAAACAATATTACAAGTATAAAATAGTTTACAGTTGTGGGTTAGAGGTCTTTGCTTATAGAAAAAAATTGGACAAATTTAGAATTAAAGATCAGTGTACATGATAATCTGCAGATTCAGCTGATCATGTGATTTAAACAACAACTCCTACACTCTGAATTTTTATTTTTCCATTCCATAAGAGCGTTATGCTCATGAACTTCATCTAATAATGTCTGTAGTTATCTGGCGTAGTGCATAAACTCACCTGTTTATCCTTCTGCCTTTTTTCTTGTATGTCTCTGGCTTTGAGCAGTAATTTGCCCTTTCTACTGTGCAGTACAGATTTTTCTGCCACCTGCTGCTGCTTCATGGCTTGAATATCGGGACTCGGTGGAATGGTCAGAGGGCTGCATGAACCCTCATCTGGTAAAACTGTTCAAACACAAAAATGTGACTACCAATCAAAATATATTACATTTCAGTTACAGCATTTCACATAATCGTGTAGCATATGTTAATAAACTTGTCTTTATATCTGAGAGTAGTCTTAAAGATTACAAGCCATAAATCAACATGAAATACCCTCACCTATGACTCCATCTGCAACAAAAGTATGGTGAAGCAGGTCAGGCCAGGAAAGCCGCTTCTGAGGGTCTTTCCTTAACAGACCCTTCAGAAAACTCTGTCAAACAGTAAGGGATTGAGAATAATCTTAGATTAGTAACTAACTGGCACAGTATGTCTCCTGACTAACATATGGGAACCATGATTTTGGAATTTTGAACATAACTGACGTTAGAAACATGTTTTATTGACACTATTGCATTAAATCATGCTTATATTTATTGTAAATCTATAAATGTATTGTAAAATGTTTCACAAATGTATGTAAATTTATTGTAACTAGTTGTATTAATATTCAGGGTTTAAAATAAACAAAGAAAACTATAGAAAAACTCAGTTTTATATTAATTAAAAGTATATAAATACAAGCAATCAAGGCTTGTAATGAGCCATATAAAAATTATTTTCATTCATTCATGTCCAGTAAAAGCTTTATCCTCATCGGGATTGCACAGGATATGAAGATTAATGGGTATGTGCCATGGGCACAGGGTGGGAGTCACATTGGATGTGATGTGAATCCATCAAAGGGCCTCATGCACGATCACACATACAAAACTAGGAACAATTTAGAATAATCGTTTTAATTAGAATTTTTAAATAAAGTATAATTCTACCCTTCATTTGCGTAAGCAGGTTTCAGAACTGACCACAATTATCATCACTGTAGTCATATTTGTGGTTCCAGACAAGTCCATTACTGATTCACAATGTTGTGTAAATGCATCTGTCCCCCATCTATATTAAATGAAGAGCTGAGATCATATCATGAGCATTATCCCTGATTTTTTTTACACTGCAAAAACTTTCATGTCATTTTTCAAAAACAGCTTTCTGTTGGTTACACCACTCTGGTTCTCAGCCCTTCAAATAAATATGAAATACACACAGAAAGAAAATGTTGGTGCTGTTGTGAAACTTTGTACCATGCAGTCCTGGCTCATATTCTCTGGCCATTTAACTGGGTCCTTAACAACCAGCTGCACGAGCTTCAACATGGAGTTGGTGTAGAACGGTGGCGCCCCCGTGTGGAGCTCATAAAGAATGCAGCCTAAAGACCAGAGGTCAGCTGTGTGGTCGTAGGGTGACTGTTCCATCAACTCTGGAGACATGTAAAGAGGAGTCCCCTTAATGGAGGTCAACACCAACGTGGACACACCCATGGCTCGAGCAAATCTGAAAGGAGATTAAGATGGGACATGTGCTGAACATTTGGGGTTGTTTGACCAGCAAGCAATCAAATTTTTAATCTGATTCTTAAGAGGTGAAAAGCCTTGAGAAAAAAAAAAATTGCTGTCTTGTTCTTATTGGCAATTTACTGGCAACATGACAAATAAATCTAATAATCTGACAACATAAAAAGAAGCTTTCTTATACCGTGTACAGTATCTAGACATTTGTAATATGGTTGCTACTTTACATAGCACCTTGTGCGGTACAAACCCAAAGTCGCAGAGCTTCACCACACCCCCTTTACCAAGAAGGATGTTCTGTGGTTTCATGTCACGGTGCAATATACGATGGGAGTGCAAGTAATACAGGGCAGATACCAGCTGGCAAGCTATCTTGCGCACCTACACACAGCAAAACAATGGATGTTAGAAAGATGGCTATTCACAGAAACCAGGTGTCTATTTCAGTTGAGCTGGCTGTCATTCTGTCATCCATGTGTTCTGTATTGCAACTCTGACATCAGTATGACATATATTGAAACAAACTTGCGCAAATGATTAGCTGCTTCCATCCAAATATTTGGAAAATTGCAAAGTAAATTTTAAGAAAGTCATTAACATAACATCGAATAGTTTGAAGACGGCGCAACAACAAAAAGAAATAACCAAATGAGGACAAGGACTGGAACTCGTGTCTGGTACATCACTCTTTATTTGTTACGTATTGATTTCTATAGTATATTCTCATAATGTAGTGTCTCTCGAAGTGGAGTTCAAGACCCTCGGGAGTCAGTATAGCATAGCCATGGGGCCTGTGATTTTATTTTCTTATACATCGATAGAAATCACATTCCATTTTTATCCAAATTATTACCCAAATAAATTATTACCAAATTCTCACTAGTTATTAGCCAATTTGCATGGTCCCTTGAATTGACTGGGTATAATCCAAACCACAAAGCCTCCAAAACAAGCTGGCTTGTAATTGTGTTTCTCAGTGGGAGGTTTGGGAGTAAAAAAAGCTCAGTGGCTGCCATAAATTGCAATCCGAATTAGTGTACACATTTAAGCAGTGAGCCTAATATTTGAATTGTTTGATTTTATTTTGATAGAATGTGGGATATTTTGGGGCTGCAACAAGTGTGACAATCCCTGTTTTACAGGTTAACATATTTTATTTGATACAATATCTATATTTCCCTACGATGGCCTGGCGAGCGGTCCAGGATCGTCCAGGTTTCCGCCCTCGCCCAGAGCCGGCTGAGATGGGTGCCAGCCTCCCCTCGACCCTTAATCAGGATTAAGTGGTTCAGAAGATGGATGAACGAATGAATCTATATTTCCACAATAAAGATCAGAAATGTGATTATACTCTGTGACAGTATGCGTTATGTACCTGGCTCTCAGGTAAACTTCCATCATCCATCAGTATTTGAAACAAGTCTCCTTCAGCGTACTCGGTCACCACTACCACCTGCAAGGGAAACACAGTACAGTGTAAAGTTTAGACAGACAGATCACTCTCTGAATAGGAAATATGGCCTTTAAAGCCCATTTCTGCACAATAAACCACGTTATTAAGGCTGTTACTAAGTAAGAAGTTTTTGCAGTATAATTAGCCAAATGACCTCCGGGGTTAAAGAGATTTTTTTTGCTGCCAACGTCTGAATATACGATTACGTTTTGCCTAACAGTGTCATTTACTAAGACATTTGAATGGGAAAATTGAAAACGCTGGCAGCAATTTTCGTTTGAGCCGTTGCACTGGATTCTCCGCCAAAAAGCCAGTGTACTTGTATACAACGCAATCAACCACCTTCAAGAGTATTTATCATGATTACCTCCGTTTCTGTCTCAAAACTGTCCAAAAGCAGAATAATGTTTGGATGTCTGAGTCCTCGCATGATCTCAATTTCCCTCACCAGGTTCCGCAGCTCTTTTTCAGAGCGACCCACTTTAGGGATGAATTTTAAAGCCACAACCTAAAAAAAAAACACACCCCGACAGTGAAATAAGCGATGAAATATCTGTATTTGCGGTGTTAGGCGTCAGTACAAACCTGGCCACTAAACTTTCGACGACCTTTGTACACTCGGCCAAACGAACCTTCGCCTATCATCTCAAAAACATGGTAGAGCTCCATTATACCCAGCCTGTAGTTACATACAGGCCACTACAGCTCAGCTTGTGTCCAGTCAGGTCGGACAATTCAACACGGCTGTGCTTTAATTGAAGCCAAATTAATGAACTATTATTCAATGACTCTGGCTGGTTCTATAAGAAAAGGAATTTAAACACACCCTCTGTTTAAACTTTACTGTAATACCTAATTGTTTGAACACACGGGCTGTATTCCATGTACAGTGAAATTAAAAAGTGATATAACCGCGCCGTTAGCTAGTCTGAGTCGAAAACATAAAACTCCAGATTAGCCGGTTAACATTTAGTTAGCTAGCCATGCTGATGAGCCGTCTCTCCTCCCGAAGAAGTGTAAACTGTTCATTATCCAGTTCTACACTACCGAGAATAACACTACATGAAATAAAAGTATTTTAAAGCCCTGTAAACCGAAGCTTTGTTTTGTTTTTCCAAACAAAGTGGAGCAAACTTCGAAAAAGTTCAGTTATTCTACTACTCAGTAACAAACAGCGCCTAGCAACTTTAATAGCGGATAAGTTGAAAGCCCTGTTAGAAAAATGTCCTTAAAACAAAAATGAGAACGTATTTATATGTTGTGAAAAGCGTAGCACAAACTTTTCAACAGTTATTTTCCGAAAGCTCATCCAAAACTTGTTAATGCACATGTTTTCTAAGATATACACATGTAAACAAAACTATTTAAATCAGGCGTTGCTAAGGTTTACTATTTAATCGCCTCCACTATGGGGGCCTTAGCTTAGCAACGCTTTGGCGTCATAGCAACGAATCGCCCGCGCCTTAGAGGTCAAGTTTAAATCCATTAACTGAATGGCAAATGGCTCAGCAGGATGGCTCTTTCTTTACAGCCAGGAAGCGTTTAACTATAAAGCCATTTTAAACATTTTTTAAAGCATCCAACTATTTTAACATCCAGGAAATTATTTAGATGTGTACCATAACCTTATGGTTATGTGTCTGGCTATTACAGGGACAGTTTGTTTTGGAGTTACTGTGATTGGAGATACTGTGAAACTCATCCAAATAAAATGAACTGGCAAACAGCTTAACAGTGGTAAAAACTTAATAAAATGTACTAAGTTTGATAGTAGGTGTAGTTATCTCAGATATACCACAGTTTAAAAAAAAAAAATCTCAGACTTCTGGGGTTCCATGAACCTCACACTAAAAACCACTAGTCTAAAACATACAATAAACAATACAAAAAAGATGACACAATGAAATCTAGTACTACTTGTGTGACCTGCACACAGAACATGCAAATATGTCTAATGCTGAGAAAACAAGTGTCTAAAAATCACATGCATCATTTGTGACTAAACAAAGTCTTTTATTTTCACTGTATAGTTTTCTTGACACAAGAACATAAGACACAATATGAACTGCAAAACCTATCAATGTTTTCCTACTCTAACTACCTGTGACCAGTCCTATGAAGTTCCTCATAAAACTTGGATGCACAACACTACTAGAACAGATGTACATAATGTTTATCATCACAATATTAGTTTTCTATTACGATCCAACAAATATGTATTGAAAATAGTAATATAAAAATAATTATATAATAATTAATCCAAGTTTCAGATGGACAGGCATGTTTGCATCTGTACAAGGAAGAATGAAATGCAGTTTTTGGAGAAACAAAGTATAATTTTGCAACTGTTCAATCTTTGTGATTTGATTTACACCTACTGTCTATAAAATGTTTACATGTGACCAATGAGCATATATTAGAAAATATCCCCTGCAATGGCTCTAACCCTTCATATTGGTGCAAATATAGTCTAGTCTGAAGCACACCAACCTTTCTTAAAAGACAAAGAGTAATGAAAGATTGTTAATTACTAAATCTGTCCACAAGTTATTTGCTGGAGTTATTAATGTCAATGTCAGTGAACTGTCAGTGAGACCAACAGGAACCTATCTTGCTGTGAGTTCACCTTGAAATAAAATCCCTACCCCCAACCCCCCTCAAAAAAAACCCCAACAAAAAACAAAACATGTTGTAGCTGGTTCACAGCTATAGACCTTATTAATATGAGCTGTTATGCTCATTGCAAACTACAGCTGAAAGTCCACCAATTTTTGGTTGCCATATTTCAGGTTCTGACATCTTCATCAGTTCAGTTGTACGTCCACTAAAGTGCTTCAGAGTCTTTTAAAAAGCCCTCCTATTCTCATAAGACATCCATGAACTGGTTCCATCATCCTTGGCCCATCCTTGAGCACTGGTATCACTGAGAGATGCTACACCACCACCAGACTCATCTGAAGACACAGACGCCATCTTCGCAACAGTAAGATCGCCTGGATTAGTCATATATGGGGTGCAGGAGTAGCTGGAGGCTGAGCTATAGCTGGCTGCCGGGTAATGGACATCTTCCAATGTTTGCAGAGTGTAAGGCTGGGAGCTAGAGGGGACAGATCCACTGCTGCGGCTCGTCGAAAGCCGATATGGAGAAGAGCTGCCCGAATCAGCACCTAGAGACGGGGAATCTGCCACCGGGGCTGTACCTTCAGGGCAAAGAACCTCCGGCTGACTGACATGATCTTCTGAAGGCTGTTCCCATGGATCTCTCTGTGGAAGGTTATAAAGGAAAAAAAAAAAAAAAGGCAGTATGAGGTTATGTTTGGGAAAGAAGTATGTGTTTCATGTTATTTCTTTTTGACTACATGAAAGTTAGATGTTATTTCTTTTTTTTAACCTCATAAACTCCCAACAAAAAGTTTAAGTCACCATAGACTTTGACTATAGAACTATAGACTATAGAATTTGTAACTATAGACTTCCCATAATACTTTCACTGTAGTTACTGAATTAATCAAAGTTGCAACAATATAGCATGTTTTATAATAGAAAACTGAATAATAAGTTGAAACTGAGACAAAAGGCTAACAAAATAAAATACACTAGCGTTTGTTCTGCTTAGAATTTCAGGTTAATGCTCGTTAATATAAACTTTTCATTTTGGGACCAAAACCTCAAAAAGCTTTCCATTTAAAGACTATACAAATAATAAACAAAATCACGGTCATTAATTATTTGACTTTAAATCTGTGGGAATGGCTCCAAATAATAAGGAATGTAATAAAAAAATCACATAAAATGACAAAACATGTCCTATTAAACAAGTATGATTTTAACTTGGATTAGACCGTTTAATCCTATTAGGGTCACGGGGAGGCTGGAGCCATCTCAGTCGACGGCGGGGTACACCCTGAAGAACTCACCAGACCAGATCACAGGGCAAACACAAACAACCATTCACACTCACACCTAGGAGCAATTTGGATCATCCAGTTTGCCTTTATGTGCATGTCTTTGGACCGTGGTGGGAAACTGGAGTACCCGGAGGAAACCTACGCAAGTATGGGGAGAACATGCAAACTCCACACAGAAGTGCTTGAGCCTGGGAATCAAACCCAGGACCTTCTTGCTGCGAGGCAGAAGTGCTAACCACTACACCTCTGTTCCGTACACACATTGAGTTATTGTTTCTAATGTTGTAATGCCATTTAAGAGTTTCTAATGTCTTGATCTCATGTCAGAATTACAGAGTAATCATTATTGTGATTATTATGATTAGTATCGTGATGACAATTATTATTATTATTATTATTATTATTATTTTTAATGATTATTATTATTATTATTTTTATTGTTGTTGTTTATACAAGATTTAAATTTTAAAAACATTTTCATCTTCATCATAAAATTCTGAAAGTGCAGTCTTAATAGTGTGTGATGTGATGTAAAAAAAAGCATAACCCAAGAAAGACTGATGTGATGGTTTAAGCTGAAGTTGACGGCATGTAGTAATACTTGTGTGACACAGCAGACAATAGCAGTTGTGATACATGACAAACCCACCCAAATCTAAATAAACTTTGTGAAGCTTAGTGAACTACTATAGCTAAATATGGAGAACAGTGAAAAGTTTTCGTTGGCATGGTGATTTAGTGGTTAGCACGCCCTCCTCACCACAAGACTGTTCCGGGTTTGGGTGTTTCTGTGTAGAGTTTCCATGTTCTTCCTACTTGCGTGGATTTTCCCTGGGTACAGTTTCCTCCCCCAGCTTTAAGGCATGCACATCAGGCGTACTGGCTGTTTTAATTGTGAATGTGTGTGTGAATAGTTGTGTGTTGCATCGCGATGGTCTGGCAAGCTGTTCAGGGTGTACCCTGCTTACACCCTGTGCCGGCTGAGATAGGCACTGCCTCCTTATGACTCTAGTAGGATTGCATGGTTCAGCAAATGAATGAATGAGTGAGTGGTACGAGTTTAAATGAAAGCTTTGTAAAGTAAGGCCCGTCCTGGTGGGGGACAGATACGCTTCAAGAGCAGATGTAACTGGATGAATTTAGTACACATATACATGATCAAAGAATGCAATTATTTCCTAGACACATAGTGACAAGTAGCACTCCAAAAATGTTTTTGGGAGATATTCTGTTATACTGTACGAGTGCTGTCCTTAGTCCTACATAAAGTTCCAAAAATCTCAGAAACTATTTTGATTTCGGAGGCATTTACAAATATTTAGAAGTATCAGAATTTAACATGCATATGTATATACTGACTGTGTACAGTATATGAAACATAGCACTGACTATACAATAAATACTGAATGATAAGTCATCTTGTGCATTTCCGTAAAATCTCTAACAGCTTAGATATTAATAGAGCCATAATTCTGACATGAAAATGCACTATAAGGGGATAACATACATTTAATTTAGAGTATGACTATAGTTCTATATAATAGTTATCACAATCCGTGATGCTTCTCTTTAATAGGCCTTTATGCTTATAAGGTGACTGGAGATTTAATTAACATCTTAATACCAGGAGCAGATGTGATGGTGTCTCACTGGACAGAGAAGGCAGCAATGTAGACAATGCAGATGGGGAAAACAGTGACCCTCCACCAGCTGTGTAAGCAGATGCACTTCTGTAATCTCCAAATGAATCTGGCTGGTAGTAGCTGTCGATGAAAGATGGGTAGCTGGATGAGTGCTCATAAGAGAAGGCCTTGCTGCTCAGGGCAGAAGAGTATGAGTCTGAGGAGTACTGCTTCATTGGGTGGCACAGCTCAGAATCAGGCAGAAAAGGCCTCCGCATGCTGTAGTATCCAGGAAGCATGTGAGCACCTGCAGGAGGAAGCAGGAAGTCAATGTTACTGGACTGAATGTCAGTGAATTAGCTCTGTCATCACTTCCAGCAGTCAGTTTTTGGACAAGTTTAATAAGATAGTGGTGTGTAGGAGCTTTATCAGATGATCACAGACAAGATGAGCTCACCTGGCATTTGTACAAAAGCAGGCTGGGAGGAACTGGCTGCAGCCTGAAAACCACACAAAAAAAAAATTATAGATATAATTAATATTGCCTTCAGGGAAGCATGTTAGTCACAAAGAATACAGAATCCTATAAAACCACATTTCTGACAACGTGTATAAACTGTCAGAAAGGCAATGGCGTGCTTTAAACAATAAAGTGTAACAAAACATTACAAAACATTGGTGGATGAGATTTTGGTGGGGCAGTAAATATGAAATCCCCGATGTGCCACTTTGCTTTCATATAGCCAGTGCGAACACAGTGTCGAAGACAGGAAGGCTCTAGTACACAAGCTGATTCTGTTGAAAGCCAGGCAAATTTTGTGGTAAGATATTTGAATGTGATTTGCCAGTGTCACAATAGCACCACCCCGTGCGTGTGTGTGTGTGTGTGTGTGTGTGTGTGTGTGTGTGTGTGTGTGTGTGTGTGTGTGTGTGTGAGTGTGTGCGCGCGCGCGCGTGTGTATGTATGTGTGTGTGTGTCTGTGCACGGTTGCCTCCGGTGTTGTGTGCACCTTACGGGTCTAAAGACATAATCAGATGACTACACGTCCCAGTTGATAATACTCCAAAGGGGGGTGGGGGCTTTTGTATTGCTGATATGTGTATAAAGATGCAAATTTTTTGTTTCTAACTTTATAAAATGTAGTATGACTAGTGAGTATTCTTTACAAGCTAAAAAAAGAGAGACCTATACTTTATCCCAAGATATGTTTTAAACAATGCCCTGATTTTCGAAATTAAACAAAATACCTAAGATCCCTATTGCTGCTGACTTTGGCACGATTGTGCGCCAAGGCCATGTGCTTCTGCTGAAAAATTTGCATGAAGCTCGATTAGGGTCATTACTACAAAGTAGTAGGGGGAAGGGAGTGGAAATGGGGTGTCTGTATGTACACGCAGCAGCAAGCCTAGCACAAGGAATGATCTGTTCTGTTTGTCTTTGGTTGAGGTTAAGGTCTCAGCAGTGACCTAATGCTACATTTAACCGTCTGTCTGCAACAATGACCCGCTTATCTGAATCCTTTCAGGAAGACAGTGCTTGTGCAAGCAGGTGAATCTGATACCGATCTCTCAGCAGTGGCAAGAGACAGCCAACATTCATCATATGCCAATACATACCCTTTATTTCTTCCATTTTATGTGACAAGCTTCCATGTCACATCATTGTATGTCATTAATGTGAAAATGCAATGAATCTGTGAAAAATATTTACTAGCAAACAAATAAAACAATGAAAACTTACACTGAATCGTGGTACATTTGTTTGCCTTGATCGTTTCTCGGCTAGCAGGTCTTTGACTGTGTGCTTGACCCTCACACCTTGGTACACTCTCTTAGAATACTCTATAGAATACAAAATATGCATTATTATATTATAAAACAATACATTATATTGTTCATGCTAAATCCTAAAAGTGTTATCAACTCTCTCATTTAATTAGAAGATCAACAGTTTTTGAGCTGAGACCACAATTATTTTGTTGTTTTTGGCACCAGCGCCTAAGGTGTGGTGTAGCATTAACAGATAATTATTACTCCCCCCTCAAGCATTCATATGCTCCATGGGTTACGAGACAATAATGTTAGGGATCAGCAAGATTTATTTATTCTAGTCCGAGAGTGAAAAAATATACTCAGCTCAACATGGGAAACAAGAATGCCAAGGAATATTCAACCACTACTTCTTTAATCATAATTGTATAACCTATGATTATCTGGAACCACAAAATGAACATCAGCAATAATAGGTATATGTTCATAATGTATATTATCAACAGAGTTCGAAATTCTGTACTATAACAGATTAAACGACTAGTTGTAACAAATAAAAAACAAAAGAACACTTCCTTTTTTCCTGTTAATGCATGATGAAAAAGAGGAATTCGACTAAAACTGTCAAGTAAAACTTTAGTCATTTTAACATTTTGTGTTATTATCTTAAATGTTTGTGTTTTTACAGTAACCGCTCACAAGTCTCATAAAGTCCCACATTGTTCCATGGAATCATGATAATAAGAAACGATCCTTCCTGGTTGTAAGAGTGAGTTGTAGGCAGCTCAGTGACCAAGGAAATAGACATAATTAAATGAATGAAACAAAAGTATAAAATATATTACATTACTTAATATATCAAATAAAACCCCAATTATGTACATATGCACACACACACACACACACGCACACACACACACACACACACACACACACACACACACACACACACACACACACACA
>JAOUQZ010000029.1:7663483-7681066 GCA_028564935.1 Neosilurus hyrtlii | reverse complement strand
CAGTTCAGCGACCATAGCCTGCTGTAAGCTACATCACCACGCCGTATTGGGATGGGGCCAGAGCATATTACTGCATCATGTCAAAGTATATGATGTGAAAGTTTAAAGGTTAAGTTCCTATTTTGTGAGGAGGTGTATTGTTCCATAGATATTGTTTCTTCATGCATATCATGTTTAACATATATCCTGTGACATCAAAGTAAAGGTCTACCACGGGGCCCCTAGTGGCACAAGAGGTGTGTGTAGGTGTGGCCTGAAGATAACAGGATGGAGAGTCTATTTCATGTATACACACACACACACACACACACACACACAAAAATAGTCGACAAGATGGAAATGCCCTGAAGAGAATAAAACTAGGAGTCAGATGAGAAGACAAGGTTCACTCAACTGTCTGGTTGCTAGGAGAAGGTGGTCTGGACTCAGACACTAAGTGAGGCCAATGGCCATGATGCAAGATCACATGTGTTTTGATCTAATTTTGTTTTATTTTATTAAATTAATAAATTGGAAACTCATTGTATCTGTTTGGTCTTTCACACATCAACGAACTCGAGGTCTAAAGAAGATAGTTCCTTACAGGTGCCAGCAGCTTGTGAGCAGACCGCGGGTCCAGCAGTGCTGCCTGGTAGTCTCGCTGGGCAAACTGCTCCACAAGACCTGTGCCCCATGCCAAAACTTTCCAATGAGGCAATGTTTGCTCCTGGATCTGTGGACACTATGCCAGAATTAAAAAGGACAAAGAGGCAGCACAAACACCCTGATAGACTGAATTGGTGAACCGTTCCTGTGAAGAAAATGTTTTGACAGATGTTGAAGAATACTGGTCATTGCTGGTTAATTTGTATGTTATACATTTTTGCTCAGTATGTTTTTTTGGAAATGTGAAAACTAAGTGACAAAAGTTTTATTTTGCACTTTGCAAAGATGTTCCTAATTAATAAGAAGCTTGCATGTGATATTACTTTGAGGTTACCAGAGTGAGAATTAAAAAGGTCTATAAAAAGTTCCTGGCTTCATTTGAGAAAGTGAATAAACAGAATAAACAAACTGTCTGTCTGTCTCTGATTCTCATACACACTGAACTTATAAACTGTTACACTTTACCTTTTTGCATATTTATAATGTGAATTGAAATTCTATATAACAAGATCAGAACATCACTCATTTCAGTTTATATGAAAGTAATGACAGTTCTGTGCACCAGTCATTCTGAACTATTATATTTCAGGGTGCCTCCCTGAAATTAGTTTTTGCAGGGTGGATGTCCTTGTGTTCCATGCTCATGTTCAGGTTAAGTAGGTTTCAGTCATAGCTCTTTTAAGCACTTTAGCTCATTCTGAAATGTAGGCAATTCGTGTTGTATAGAATTATAGACAGCTGTGACTGTTTTCTACATCTCATATAATATACACACAATGTTCACTCTTTGCAGTCTGGAGCTAATGGGCGCGTTGTCTCCAGGCATCTGGTCTAGCTAGCCTGGATCCAGACTTTATTTGTCAGACACTGGAAATGGAGCCAAACTTATTAGGGCAATGAATAGGGCAAAATTTGATTAAGATATATTGGTATTGTCATTGCTGCATGGACAGCTCTCAAACAGAAAATAATTACAGATTATAATTCATGAGTTGCCACTGCTGATTTGTGCACTGTGTACTGTGTGTTGAGTATGACAGACAATTTCTTTTGTTTGAATTGTTTTTTTATGAATAATGTACACAGAATGATTAGGAATTGTTTTACTTAAAGGTCACAAACAAAAGATTTGCTTTACAATAGCTTTCTCAGCACATAAACCATCTCTGCTGAGGCTAATACAACACAGAAGTTAGTCTGCAGTGTGGTAAATTAGTGCATAATGTCTAATTTTTTTCCTGTTCTGTCTTTTTGAAATTATATTATCTTTTTTCTCTGTAGCACAGGGTTATGTGTTAATTTATTATTATTATTTTCTTTTTACAGCAGATGCTTGCTATTCTGAAAGAAAGGTATTTTACAAGTACCATTTATGTGTGGAATGGCTATTTGATCTACTCGGGTTACTGTCCACTAGATTAATTTGAGGTACTGAATTTTTCTGCATGACCTCCAATAGCAAGCAGTGATGTGCTGCGAGAAACATCTGTGTGAACTCTCATTCAGCTTGGTTCAGATTTGACTGAGAAGAAACTGACTTCTAAAGGAATGGATTCACCTCTTCTCAACATTGACATTGAAAAAATGTGGACTTTCCATCTCTTCTCATTGCATTTTCTTTTGATATTCACTATCACGTAATTTTTTTTTCTGAGGTTGTAGAGTGCAACAACATCTGCATACACCTGTTTATATGCCAACAGCCCTAAGCTTATGTGCTTTTTCCTGCTGGTAAAAACAAAGAAGGTCCAAAAATTAACATAGCCATAAAAGGTGATTTAGGAAAGAACTAAAGAATGTAGCATTTTATTTAAAATAGTGCTCTCATCTCACAAACAAAAGGAAGGCATCCGATGATTGTGATATGTACTACCACATTTGTTGTTGTTTTAAGCTTTAAACTACAAATTTGGTTACAATTTAAAAAACATTATACAGCACAAGATATAAAAGAGGCTGGTGAGAGAATAACTGCATGGCTACTATACTGTCAAAAAAATGCTTGTTCTACACCAATAAATTAATAAATGGATTAAATACTGTCTTTTTGTTTGTAATGAAAACAAATTGTAAAGTATAAATTTAAATATATAGTGGATAAAATGTGGATGTGGATTATACATAAACAAGGGTTTATAGCATATGAAATGCTATATGATGGGCACAGAGCTTAGGTCAACCATGTAGTGAAAGTCCAGGTCCCTCTTTTAAATTGTTGCCAACACTAATAAAACAGCAGATCATCCTAAAAGCTCTGCGTTCTCCATTAGTTTAATAATAATTAAGATCAAATTAAAGGAACTGTTAGCTATGACTGCTTGCATTAGTCTGAAGCATAACATGTGCTATTTGAGCCATCCTGCACTGGGTTTGCTTACTACACAGCTTGTGGTGAGACGTGAAAAATGGATTTTGAAAATCACCCAGTTCTTACATAAGGGCTAGTGCAGGAAGCATATGTTTTTCTATTGCTGTCAGATGAAGAAAGAATCTGTGCTATTTCATATGACCCACATGCATCCAGGATTTTAAATGCATTAATCCTTACACTTAACAGTTACTTAGATGAAGTTGCCTATTCATTACCAAAGCCGGAGTTGGAACAAACACACAATAACAACAGTAAAGTTAATATAGGCTGCATTCTTTCCAGGTGGGCTGTTAATATTTCACCATGACTGCTACCTCTATTCTTTTCTCATGATTTAAGCCTTTTTATAGGATTGAGAGGCTGACTGGCTCTGCTAAGTGAGAGTTAAAGCATAGATGACCTGATTTCGTTATCATATGAGAGATGAGGGGAATTAGAGAAAGAATGAAATGACCATTCTTGTACAATAATTAACAAAACATTTTAATTAAACAAAATTACTGACAAAACAAACTCACAGCTTTCTATTTTTATAGCATATTAAGCACACACCTTCCCCCAGATTTATTAATTTAGACTTTGTAATGAATCATGCATAATATTGAACAAATACTAAAGCAATAACTAGTCTAGTAAAATACAACCCACTCATCCATTTACTTGTCAGGGTCACAGCGAAGCTGGAGCCAATACCAGCTGCCTTTGGGGAAGAGATAGGGTACAGTCATCAATCTGTCACATGGCTAACACAGAAAGATTTATTAAAACCTATTGGCAGAGGTAACCAGTTGAGCTAATCTGTATGTCTGTTTGGACTGTGAGAGAGAAGCAGAGCATCCAGAGGAAGTCCATACAAACAACATGACAAAAGGCCCCAGTCAGCTGCAAGGTTAAATGGAGAGCTCTACTGCTGTGACCTCACCATTGCACCACTGCACACCGCATCAGGTAAAACTTTGAATCACGTAATAAGGTAATAATATGCAAGTTTACTGAGCATCTTACAGAACCAGCCACAGTTCATCTGAAGATTTTAACTGTTACATGTGCTTCGTGCCTTCATTGTGCTGTTGTCTAAAAAGTGGTCTTTTTTGTATGTTGCTGGATTCTTTGTAAAAATTGATTCTGTGCTGGGAAACTAACCTTTGGAAGTATAAAATGTTTTTGCACTGACTTTTTTTTTTTTTAAGTCACCATTAAAAATCTATAACGGCGTTTGTATCTAAAAATGTAACATGGATCAAGGCATTTGCACAGTATATGAAGAGAATATAGAAATTAATCATCCCCTTCAAAATATTCAATTTGTTGCTTTGTAGCCTGAAATTGAGACACACACACACACACACAAAGATGAAAATACCTGAAGTTTCCAATGCAGCACTGAATTGGAAGGTGGTCTTAAGGCCATCTAAGCCAGCTCCACATCAATGGGGCCAACAGACAGAGTGGTTGCTCCACTTGTTTAAGGGTATTTTCAGTGGGAGATTTTAAAAGTATGGATAGCGTGAGGCCTAAATACATTATATGAGGTTTTTAACTCATTTTTGAGATGTCACCAGCCCACTGACGGACTTCACTAAAAAGTGGGCACCAGCTCAAATCCATTGGATGAAGCCATCACATGTTCTTTTTGCCAAGTAAAGGTGGTTTTGTGTAGATGCCTACTGTTGCACTCACTTGACCTTTCTTTCCCTTTTTCTTGCAGACAGGATTGGTAGCTGTGTTGTCGAACATGATGGAGGGGGGAAGCACCCAGTGCAATACATCAGCTGCAAGCTTGTTGTGCAGGACAGCAAGTACAGCAATATGAATAAGAACAATCTGGCCATCAAGTGTGTGGTCCTCACTCTCTGGTACTAACTACTGAGGCATCTTTTCACTCTGTGTTCAGATCATACCCTGCTCCAATGGCTTCAACACATAAAAGACCTTAGAGCAGATCACTTGATGGCATCCAGCATTAAAACTGTTCAGGTTTGACGTGGCTTATTACATGTCCCACAGGGGGAAGTCAGGTCCCACAGTGGGGAGTCTTCCCAACCTGTGGTTGGCTAGCTGTTTGTGGCAGTGAAGGCGTCAGCTGAAGGCAGGGAGGAGTCAGGCAGCATGAGCAGGTAACATGAGAAGTTTTAACTGGATGTAAGCACTAACACTATTTATTCAAGTGCTCAGAAAGAGTGAGAGAGAGCTTGGAGTGGTCATTTGTCTGAGGAAGTGTAAAGTGTATTGTTTGGTTCATTGAAAATACCACAGAGTAAGAAATAAAAGGCATGTAAAAAGTGCCCAGTTTTAAATTTCTAATAACTACAGTGAACTTTCTGCCTGTCTCTGAATCTTCATTATCTTGAACCTGGTAGCTCTTACACTGCAGGAAAGCATTTAGGTGGTAGCAGATTCCTGGTGTGTGTGTGTGTGTGTGTTGGGGTTATTTTCAATGGAGCATTTGTCAAAATTAAAGGAAAAATAGATGAGAAAAACCTGCAGGCCTCTTTCAGTAAGTTGTTAATAGGAAGAGTGCTCACTTGGCAACATGACAGAGAAAAGTGTAAATGTCCTTGCATGGTCTAGTCAGAGCCTAGACTTAAACCCTATTGAAAATCTGTGGAATGGCTTGCAGATAACAGTCCACCAACAGGCATCATACAATCTGACTAAGCTTAAACAGTTCAGCCAATATTTTATACAAAACAGAACATAGACAACATAACAAATGTTTAAACTGAGAAATTTTTACAAATTTATGCAACAAATGAGCTCATTTCAAATTTGATGCCTGCTACAGGTCCCAAATAAAGTTGGCACGGGGGCAACACATCGCTGAAAAAGCAATAAAGTTTAAAAAGATTCAGCTGGGAGAACATCTAGCAAATAACTAAGTTAATTAATATAAGGTCTGTAACCAAGAACTGACAGACCCAAATGCAGGACAGACACAACTAGATAGGGTTGTAACAGGGATCCTTTTATTTTAGGGCACTGGAAAACAAGGTACATGGACCGTATACAAACGGTAGGCTGGATCAAGGTGTGAACAATGAGACGCGCTTTCTATGATGGCACAAGACGATCTGGCAACGGGAACAAAGAATAGCGGGCCTTTTATCCTCTGGAGGAAATGAGGAACAGGTGGGATCATCAGGGAACAGACACACAGGAGAGGATAGGACAGGTCAACCAGACAGACATGAACTTAAATCCTACGGCGGGACATCACAATTAGCTATTAAAGGGATGCCTTAGAGAGGCAGAGTTTCTCAGAAGTAAAGATGGGCAGAGACTCTCCAATCTGTGATAGAGTGCGTAAAATTATTGTGGAATACTTTAAAAAACAATATTCCTTAATGCCAAATTACAAAAGATTTGCAAATCTCTGTGTGTAAGGGACAAGGCCATAGACCTTTATTGGATGCCCATGGTCTATGGGCTCTCAGACGACAATGCATCCCTCATCATCATGATTGTGTCAATGACATTACTAAATGGGCACAGGAATACTTCCAGAAACCACTGTTGATACACACAATCTGCGGTGCCATCTGCAGATGCAAACTAAAGCTCTGTATCATGCAAAAAGGAAGCCATATTTGAATATAGTTTTTTCTTTGCCAAGAGAAGTTTCTGCTACAAAACAATAACATCAAAAAAAGCTGTCAGAAAGCTGGAGTCCCTGGCTTCTCAGGTTGTACAGAACATGCAGTGCTTATCTGAGATCAGATCCATATGAACGATGCATATGGGTTTGTCTTGCCCTGGACTTCTTCCATTGGCTGGTGTAAAGAACCTCTCACAAATCAATGGATTTGTAGTGTTCCACTCATTACAGGACTACACAACTGGCTGGCAATAACTTGGCAGGGGAATAACAATGCCAATGTTCCATCTTACCAATCCTACTTACAGGCTCTTTTTCGGTCATACTGACTGGCACAAATACAGTGTACACTAGTACAGATCAATGGTTGTGACTCCTGCACTGCCTCATGGATGATGTCTCTAGCCTACTGCAGTCAGTTGTCGGGCACTGGGATGAAAATAAAGCCTGCCAAATCTCATAGCTTCTCAATCCACAATAATAGCTAAGTGGACAGTCTAATTTTAACTGGCAGTACAGAGAATCCTAGTGCTTGCAGAGCAACAAGTTAGATGCCTCGGCAGAGAATAATATTGTACAGCTAATATCAAGCACATGGTAACTGTAATTACAGACTAATTGAAAGAGGAATTGAATAGAAGTAGCCACTGCTATCTTCCAGACAAATTTAAAGTGTGATGTTACCAATTCACGCTTTACCAACATGTGATGTGGCCTCTAATGATGTGTGAAGTAAATCAGCCGAAAAAGCTCCCAACACACACACTTTCCCTCAGTCTGTGATTTGCTTGCGGTATAATTATTTATGAATGTCTTTCTTATGAATATAAACATTTCATGTACACTAACCAGTCATAAAATGACAAACAGAATGTTGACTGATATTGTAAAATTATCCAGAACTTGCCTGACTTGCATACTGTCATAATGCAGGAGGACAAATGCTTGTCCTGCTTGGCCCAAAGTGTGTACTACGTAGCACGCAACACAGAAAGTGGTGATGTATAATCAATAAGCACTATTGAGAAACCACACACTGGAAATGAGTATTTAAATCCAGCTGCAGGGTGTGACAGAAATGGAAACAACCCAGACCAGCAATCCACCAATGGTAGGACAACATTCTAGCACTAGGACAGTTACAGAATACATTTTTTTTCATTTGATAAACACTTTTCTTCACCTGAGATAGAAGCCAATCTAATCAAACAAAAAAGATGAGCATTATGGACCTTCAAATCAGTTAAAATAACATGTTTTACTTTAAGAATAATTTCTGTTTACCTACTGTATTTATGTACTGTTATGGTCCTGTATTTAATTACTGTGTCAGAGTAAAAGAAGGGATCAGTTACTGTCATTTCTTATGTTGTGCAAGATAAATTTATACATTCCTTTTCTAAACATCATACTGTGTAGTGGAACATGTGTTAAAAAATATCAAGTTACAAGGAGAAAAGCAATTTATTTTTCAACTGATAGCTTATTCTGTAATATATTTTATTACATACTTTTTATTTCTAAAAATGCATTTAAGCATGTTTTAAAATGCACATTACATTTTAAGTACCTTTTAACAGTTTTGTCCACAGCATTGACACCCCACATTTCCAGGCGCCCCCTGCAAAATCCTGAGCCCGGCTTATTTCTGTGGAGTTGTGCATGTTCTCCATATGGTTTCTTACAGGTTCATTAGTTTTCTCCCATCACCCAAAAAATGCTGGTAGATTGGCCACATAAATTTGTGCTTGGGTGTAAATGAGTGTGCGGATATGTGTTTGCATGATGCTGCTGTGCATATTCCCACAACCTGAGGAAAAAACATTTAAAAAGAGTCCACAAAGAAGCACATGCACATAAACACATAGTCTGCAAAATATAACTCTGTCAAAGCACAATTAAATTAAAACTCACTCTAATCTGAAATTTCAACTTGTGTGACTGACTTATGCAGCTTGGGGTAGTGTTGGCCCGGTGGTAGGGTGGATTACTGATCTGAAGGTCTGGGTTCAAGCCCCATCATCACTGGGTTGTCACTGCTGCCCCCCAGTGGAGCTAACTTATCAAAGGCCAGCCATGTGTCTCACTCTCTGTGGTGAGAGGCATGTAAAAGAACAATTGCTGACTTTTGAAAAGAGTAAACTGCATTGACATCAGTGTGCTCTTGCCCTGAGATGGTGAACTGTCCAGGGTGCACCCAGAGTTGGCTGAGATGATGAACTGTCCAGGGTGCACTCAGCCCCTGCCCAGAGTTGGCTGAGATGGGCGCCAGCCTCCCTGCGACCCTAATAAGGATTAATATTGTTCAGAAAATTAATGAATGAATGAATTCCTTTTGCAACATTCAAACACCATGCATTAATTAACCTGTCCAATAGTCAGAGACCCCATACTTATAACATGTTTGTTTTTACACAGAACACATGACAGCATTTTAGCAATGAAAACACAGATTACCAAATAATTTTACAATACTGGGGAAATATGTGGTGATTCAAATGATGCACCTTTTTAACTATCATGGTTTTACTAAATATACTTTATTTAGACTATTTTATTCTGCATGTCAGCTATCTATTAAACTCACCTGTGCTACTTACTGTGTAGCTTTCCTGGTTGTTCAGCAGAACATCTTCATTCCCTCCTCTGTGATGGTTTCCTTTGAGAGACTCATGCTCAGGGTTCCAGGGATAACACTGAACCAGCACAGATCTAACTAATATACAAAGCAGTTACTGAAGACTAATGAATGAACTAAATAAGCATGGTTGCACTGTTGCTGTTCAGCCTACAGAGGGCAATATAATGTTATTTTAATTTCTTCCCAAACTTCAGTGTGTACTATTCTCGATCTTAATGGTACAAGATAACAGCCTTAAGATGTCACTGTGGGATTAGGAAGACATTTTAGGTTTCTTATTACCTCTTAAAAGATAAATAAAAAGGATAGGAAATATCTTAAAATATTGATGTTGTATGAGTGAATGGCTGTGTGTCTGTGTTGGCCCTGCAGTGGTCTATCGAGCTGTTCAGACTGTACCCCAATTTTGCCAGGAGTTGGTTGGAATGTGCTCAAGCCTCCTAGTGACCCTTGTAAAATAAATCTTGCTTGAAAACAAATGTATTTTTCCTAAATATTGCACAGTGTGACATGGTGATGAAGTGGTTATCACTTCCACCTCACAGCAAGAAGTTTCTGTGTTTGAGCTCTGTGCCCAGCAGGGGGGTTTCTGTGTGGGGTTTGCATGTTCTCCCAAATAAAAAAAATGGCACTAGATGTTTGTTTGTTTGGTGGAATGTTGGCTGCTTACAGCCATGAGATGTCGTGATATTGTTACATGTTAGCATACAGAGTAATACTGTTGATGAACAGTATACCGTTCCAACAAAAAACTTATTTTTTCATTGCACACTAATTTATGCAATATATTCTTATCTCACTATCCCCACTGGCTGCACATTTGGTGACACCAAAGTAATCGGGCTAAAAAATTCTTCAGTGGACAATCCCTCTCTCTCTCTCTCTCTCTCTCTGTGTGTGTGTGTGTGTGTGTGTGTGTGTGTGTGTGTGTGTGTGTCTGGTCATTAGCAGATCTATGGGTTTACAGAATTATTTCCCAGATCCTGAACACACTGTCACTGGTTCTATCTGATTAAATATGATGCATGATATAAGTGGAGCATTTTACAATAAAATAAAAATGTGTTTCCAATTTTTTTAATGCTTGTCCCAGTGCACCTTATACCTAATTCAGAGTTATGAAAAACAACATTTACACCATACACCATTCATTGCACCAAGTGAGCTAACTGTAAGAAGCAGTAGAAATAAAACATTCATTCATTCATTCACTCATTTTCTGAACCAGTTAATCCTAATTAGGGTCGTGGGGGAGGCTGGCGTCCATCTCAGCCGACTCTGGTCGAGTACATCCTGGACAGCTTGCCAGGCAATTGCAGGGCAAAAAAACAAACAAACAAAAAACTAATTATATTCCAAAATATATTCAAAAGTGTCTTTAATTTTTGCATTTTTACAAGAATAACAAAATTAAATCAGTTCCATAATATTGTGTTATCTACAGCATGATCCATATTTGCTCTCCCAACGATAACTGTGTTCATCAGCATACACCAAGTGATCTTTGAAAGGGACGCCAATTTGAAATCCTGACATGAAGATTGGTTTTCAAGCTTCTGTTATTTTATGTTTCTGGATAAAACAAATGCATTCCAGGTGACTACATTTATTTCAGGTCATCTACAAATGCTGAAAATGTGCAAATATTAAGGGTTGATTTCACTTTTAAAAAAACCCCACAGAACTACAATGCCATGAGCAACAACAGTGATCTACAAATAGCTCTCTACATTTATTTAGATCCTATGGGAAGACATTCACAGTCAGCTATGTCACAATTATTCTTGGAGCTTACTATGATAGGAAGTCACCATGTACAAGTTGACTAGACTCAAAATATAATCCATTTAAGTGTTCTAAATTTTTTTATTCTAGTGATTGAGTACTGTGTCTGGTCATCTACACGACTTTGTGTCATCTGTGTCACTGGTTGTCAACTAAATGAAGAAGAATAGTTTTTCACTCTTTTTTTGGGGAAATTTTATCTAAGTGAAAAACACTCACACATGTCCTAAGATTCACATACTTGATTATTAGGGGTTCAAGTCCCATTTACTTGGTTCATGAAATTCTTCTTTTTTTTTTGCTTTTGGCCATAAAACCAAAACTATGCGTCGAAAAGTCCTGATCTGAATAAGGGTCATGTTCTCAACAAAACTGTACAATTTTGCTTCCTTAGATCACATGACCTGGCAGCTTTTGCCCCCTAAAATATTTCATAAAATGTCATAAAACTTGATATACATATATGTATATTCCCCTCTTCACAATGAACGATTTTGCGATATTGGATTTTTCACTGATTTGTATAGTGATTTTAGCTTGGTGGCATGGTGGTTAGGACATCCACTTTATGGTAAACCTGGGTTTGAGTCTTGGGCTTGGCTAGGGCATTTTTGTGTGGAGTTTGATTTTTCACTTTGTGCTTGTATGGGTAATGGGTTGTGCGGTTTGTGTGGATGTTCTGATTTCCTCCCACAGTCCAGAGATTTGCACATTAGGATAACTGGCAATTCCAAATTACTCCTAGGTGTGAGTGTGAATGGCTGTGTGTATGTTGACCCTGTGATGGACTGGTGAGCTATGTAAGCTGTACATGGCCTTTGCTCAGAGTCGGCTGAGGTAGTCTACAGCCTTCCCGTGACCCTAATAAAGGATAAAGCAGATCGGCGAATGAATGAATGACTGGAAATCAATCTGTGCTTTTGTTTTTATACAATTTGTGACTTTGTGGCCAAAACTGTTCAGTTTCCAATAGTTATTTATTCCAACAATGTTTCTTTGTCTACTAATCTTTTCTTAATAAAATTTGTTTTGCAGGTGTGTGAGTGTGTGGTTAGCTGTTTGTAGTCATTTCAGTGTGTTGACGTTGTTATTTAACTGAGTGACTGAACTGACTTAATCACCTCTTGTAGGTCATGTTTAGTTTTAGGGTCTATTGAGCTTTAAATTTCTCCTTTCATTCTTTAAATTAATCCTGGGCTTTTGCTTGCATAAGTTACTTTGAGTTTTCTGGTATCTTTTGTTCCCCATGCTAATGTTTCTCCTAGATATGTATTTGAATATACAATTATGTGTGCATTGTGCAGACATTTCCTCCAGTCTGTACTCCTGACTGCGCTAGCTGCTCCTGGCATAAGTTTCAAATTCAACACAACAGTGGTACTGATGAATGAATAATAGCTGGTTTGTGAGAGAAAGTATTGGCACCCTCATAGCCAACTGGCAAATCTAATTTATCCTAAATGCTGTTAATTTTTATTGTTGATATCATATGGTTTTCATGTCAAACATCAATTGTATATTCAAGAAGCTAATAGGCTCACCTCATTTCCTATTCTTTAGAAAATAAGCCACTCTACCAGGCTTGTGCAAAATTTCAAATTGAATTGAGAATGTCTCCCAAATTCCAATTCACTTCCATTAAATTGATTTGAATATGAATTGAGGTTACTAACAGCAAGTACAATTGCAAATCAATTTCAAATTAAAGGAAGTACAATTGATATTCCATGAAATTCCAATTGATAGTATTGGTGTATTCCAGAATCATGCTTTACATTACATTTAATACATGACTGTTTTACATATTTCATACAAATATTATTACTATAAACTTCATGCCTACCTGAGTAAACCATGCCTAACAGAGGATGCTGATCCTTTTGGTGTTTTGGGAAAAAAACCAAAGCTGTCTTCCAAACCTAGCTGCACTTGCCTACAAATCTTTCAGGTGCAGATCTTTAGTGCTGCAGAAAAGATATTTTGACCATAAAGTGACAATGACAAAACCTGTGAGGAACTTATTACAATTAGAGGCAACAATTTTGTGTCATTTGTTCATTTTTAAATAAAAAGAATATTACAAATTATTTAAAATGGAGGGAATTTGTGTTTAGTTTTAGTGTTTGTAAAGTATTTTTAGTATTTAAGCCAAAATTTTCTCTTCTTCCTCCTGTTACTTGGCTATAAGGAATTTCTCTGAAATACAATGAATTTAATTTCACTTCTTGTAATTCCTATTTAAATTTCAATTCAACATCCTGTGCGGTGGAGCTAATTCAATTCTAATTCCAATTCTTCAAATGAATTAAATTCCAAATTCGAAATTTTGCATTCGCCTGCACTCTACATGTGTTTTCATAGTTGTCATTGGATTCTAAATTGGTTGCAAACAAATGTTACTGATATTTTCACTTGGACTTTAATTAAAACCCTTTTTCTGCATTATGCAGTTCCATGTGTCACTGTTTCACACATACTGTGACACTATATAAACATGCAAATTTGATTTAAATTACATCTCCTTATAACACTGTCAATTTTCAGGTAACTCATACAGTGTTTGCTTTTATTCACTTTTCTCTTATTTTTAATCAAAATGCAATTATTCATTTCCATCTTTGGCTGGTGTCAACATTCTTTCAGAGGGATAAACACAAGAGCAATTTAAATAGTGACCCAGGGGCCACATTTTGTTTTATTTCGGTTCTGTAACATGCAACATTTACATGTAAATCTTGCTGGAGAGGAAATAGATCCCACTTTTTGTAGGAAGTCTCATTTTATCCTTTTAAGTTGTAAAAGATGCTATTGTTGAATGCAAGAATGCACTGGAAGTTGACAGTCCCTTGGAGGGTAAGCAGAGGTACAAGACAAAGTGATTGAAGTCATTGAAGGTGAGAACTGTCTGTAGAGCTATAAAAAGTATAACTGACAAACGTTTAAGGTAGCATGGTCTTGATAAGCTTGAGCTTATATTGTGGCCATAATCTTTGGAATGGATTGATATCAGCTTTAGGGACAGCTGTTTAAGGATTGTGTTATGTTTGCATTTTAAAAATTGTATTTCCAAATAGTTCATACTTCATAAATATGACTGAATGGGTTACAATATCAAGGAGATAAATTCAAATTCAAATTCTTCTCGTTCGCTCAGTGTTTGCTTTCAAGGAACGGAAACGTTTCCCTGACTGCAACAGAGAGAAGAGTCTATTGTTGGGATGCGTGAGGTTCTTCGTTATCTTCCTGGCCCTGGTCCAGCACCGCTTGCTGAATATAGTGTCCAGTTCAGGAAGCTCGATACGGATGGTTTACTATGCTGATTATGATAATTAACTTTGTTCCATTGGTGGTAAAACTTCAGTATAGGGGAACAATCAATAAATGAGTAAATGTCATGGGTAAATGCAATACAAGTAAAAAATTTAATTTGTAAGCAAAATATTGTTGTGTAAGCATAATAAAACAATTTGTGACATACCGTTGTAAGAAGCTACAAATCTGAGAATTTTTGCTTAATTGCCTTGAATAACAGGATACATGTTACATTTTTTTTCACTTATAGGACACCGACATTAGGGTCATGCTTGGTTTGAACTGGTTGAGTTGGGATTACTGGTTTGATTGTTCATCATCGTCATCATCATTTATATAGAAGCAAGCTGTGAGGGTGGGCCCTCAAACGTCCTGTACCAAAACATCAATTAAAAGAGTTTGTAGGTCTGTTGCCAGATGGTGTTGCAATACCAGAGAGTCTTTCTGGGCACCTGTGCATAAACTATAACCCTTATAACCAATACAATGGAGGAGCAATATAGTTAAGATGCATTAAAAAGGTCAATAATTTTATTGTTAGATAGTAGCCTTATGCCAGCTATTCACCTTGGTCATGTGGATATCATCATGGCATCATACCAATAACTATACTAACCAATAACTCTAGCAAATGACAAGAATCCAGTGAACTGACTTGGAGCAATAAAACAAATATGGCTAAAAAAGGCACCTCTTTCTGCTGCCGAATTGTGGTGCTATACCAAAGAATCTTCAAGTGCACTTGTGATGTGATCTTCACAGACAACACACCCAATAACCTCTCAAGCCACATTTAGCAATTGCATGAAGAATTTATGATGCATTCCTGTATATGTAGCATGACATATACATTTATCTGTCCCCATTTCAACATGTGCAAGATATCAAAATTCTCTTCAGAATTTATCATGATCAGCATCTTGATTTAAATCTAATGAAACATCTAGAAGTTGTATATTAATAATATTTTTTAAAACTTTTAGCCTGGCACAAGATTCCATTTAATATGGTGACCCTATAGAGTTTTCTTCGCCACCCTTTTGTCACTAAGTGTCAAAACTGTGCCAAATTCTTCATTTTTTTTCACCCATGGGAACCACATCAAAATAGCCCCTAAGAGAGAGAAAAAAAGAAGAAACGTAAATTATTTGTATCGTTATTTTAACATGCTACATAATATCAAAACTCCCATCACAACCAACTCCATAAACTAATAAAATAAATGGAACACTCAAACAACAAATCCTAGACCTCGATTAATAAAATATTTCAGTTGAAAATCTTTGCTCATTACATAGTGGAATGCATTGAGAACAAAATAACAAACGAATAATCACTGGAAATCAAAATAGTCCCATGGAGGTCTGGATTCAGAATCATACTCAAAATCAAAGTGGAAAAATCAGATAACAGGCTATCTGCTACAGGAGCAGATAGTAGTCTTGCTTTTGGGTTGTTGTCCTTTTATGGCCCCTTCCATGCCTCCTGGTGTACTGGCCTGTCTCCTGGTATCTTCTTCATGCTCTTGACACTGTGCCCTTCTGAATTAGCTGCACTACCTGAGAAACTTCTGTGGGTTGCACTTGTACAACTTCTCAGACTTATATCTTTTTTGTTTGGTGTGTGTGTGTGTGTGTGTGTGTGTGTGTGTGTGTGCCTGTGTATGTGTGCTAAAGTGTCAAATGACATGCTTTCTCACTCACTCACATAGACCTAGATGGCTTATGACCTTCCATTTTTAACCTTTGAACCTCTTATAACCCTCAGGAAGGACAGGTGAGGCATGGCCAATAAATATATACTTTTACAACAGGATGTACCAACAGATATATGCTTTCATCTGACAGGAACACTTAGTACAATTAACTTGTGAATAATTTCAAACAGGCTTCAGCTTCGTCCTGCTTGAAGTAACAATGTTATTTGCAAATTGACTTTACACATCTGAATTGTGTGTTGGTATTTTAGAGTAAATGAACAGACTGCATTTTGAAAAGAGACTAATACTTTTGCCCTGAAATAAACATTCTTCAGCCAGACACATTCCTTTATAATAAGGGTCAGACCTGATCACTCATAGAACAAAATGTGGGAAAACATGGCCCACTTTTTTGCCTTTCCGAGAATCTGGCTCCATGTGTATGCTCTTGACTTAAACTGGAGCCTGTCCAGATGTAGTACATATCACTGCTTGCAGCAAGCTATGAGATTACACAAAACACATCCATCAAATGATCTCGCTTAGTCCAAACACCAGTGATTAAGGACAGAGAAAAGGGGGAGACTAAACTCAGTAAAAGCATTTTGGACCAGAGATCTTGAAAAATATGTTGGGTTTAATATGTAAGGTGGTTGGGCTTTTACACCCGAGCTCAGTGGCTCATCAGGCCGGTGCTTATCCCTGGTTTCTGTAGTGTGAAGTGACAAGGAGTTCAACTCCTCCTGGATGGGGCTAGTCCATCACAGGTTACCTTCCCAGTATGTGGAAAAAGTGCGTGCAAAAACTTTGCAACAAATTTTTACAGTTGGTGCCCCATACAGAGGCACACTTGTGGTTAAGACCTTGCCCAGGTGTCTTAGCATGGAGGGGGGTCTAACTGGGATCCAAACCCATGACCTCCTGGTCATGAGCCCAGCACTCTAACCACTATGCCACCGGCCCCACTTTAATATGTAAACAAGTACAATTAGGACACACATGCACATCTACATTAAGAAAAAAACAAGACTTTATTAACATAAAACAGATGCATGTGAAGTTGAATAAGCTTCATCATCTCTTTTGTTTGTGTCTGTGTGGGTTTATTTGATTTCCAGATCAACCTCTGTATTTTTAGCACACATTTATATTGATATGGATGTATAAGCTAGAATGATCACAACTAAAGTGTGTCAGGACTACATCTGTGTATGGGCCCCTCTGAGTTGGGAGTGATTTAGCTAAGTTCTTTGGCTATCGGATATGAGTATTCACGAGCAAATCTAGACTGCATGCAATTCTCTGCACGTGTTGGAATTCCCCTTTAGATAGATGTGGAAACATCCACCCGCTTACTGCCCAGCTGCAAGTTCACATTGTCTTTGTGCTGCTCATATGATGTGTGTGTGTGTGTGTTCATGTATGCTTTTGAAAGCATCTCTGTGTGTGTGTGTGTGTGTGTGTTTGTGTGTATCTGAGTGGATCTCTGTTCCTCTGTGTGTCTATCTATGTGTACCTTCATCCCTTTGTCTTTG
>JAOUQZ010000029.1:7642664-7663383 GCA_028564935.1 Neosilurus hyrtlii | reverse complement strand
ATCAAAATCAATGTCAAACTGGCCAAAACATTCAATTTCAGTGGGGGTTGAATAATTTTGAACACAACTGTATATGACCATAATTATGATTAATAAGCTTAGAAAATGAATGAATGAATGTCCCCGGCATCACTCTATAAGTATATTTAATATTGCAAAAACATGATTAAGTGTCTTTTCCCTCTGGTAGGACACTAGGACGGTCTTTAAATGTGCTTGGTTAAAATCTCTGATGATGATGTGGAGGCCATCAGGATGGGTCCTCTGTTGTATGTTTATCATGTGTTGAAGGCGCTGAGCTAAAATTAGCATCCAGCAGAATGTAAACAGCAGTAACATTGACCACTATAAACTCCAGAGGCATGTAGACTGGTCTGCACTGGACAGACATGGCCTTGAAGCCCGGAGAACTGTGGCTGTCCATCATTCTATACTATTTAGGCATCAATTTTTAAGCACATAAACATAGTCTCTATGCTCTACTTAAACCAGAGGCTTTGCTGTGGCTGTGGAGGTGAATAACATCAAATACCCTGTTTAAAAAAATCAGGAAACACTTAAACAACACAATGTAACTCCAAGTCAATCACACTTCTGTGAAATCAAACTGTCTACGCAGGAAGCAACACTGATTGACAATCAATTTCACCTGCTGTTGTGCAAATGGAATAGACAACAGGTGAAAATTATAGGCAATTAGCAAGACACCCAAATAAAGGAGTTCTGCAGGAGGTGCCCACAGACCACTTCTCAGTTTCTATGCTTTCTGGCTGATGTTTTGGTCACTTTTGAATGCTGGCATTGCTTTCACTCTAGTGGTAGCATGAGATGTAGTCTACAACCCACACAAGTGGCTCAGGTTGTGCAGGTTTGCTGTGTCTCTCAGTGTAGTGTCCAGAGCATGGAGATTCTACCAGGTGACAGACCAGTACATTAGGAGACATGGAGGAGGCTGTAGGAGGGCAACAACCCAGCAGCAGGAACACTATCTCTGCCTTTGTGCAAGGAGGAACAGGAGGAGCACTGCCAGAGCCCTGCAAAATGACCTCCAGCAGACCACAAATGTGCATGTGCCTTCTCAACCAGTTGGAAACAGACTCCATGAGGGTGGAAAGAGGGCCCGACATTCACAGGTGGGGCTTGTGCTTACAGCCCAACACTGTGCAGGACATTTGGCATTTGCCAGAGAACACCAAGATTGGCAAATTCGCCACTGGCGCCCTGTGCTCTTCACAAATGAAAGCAGGTTCACAGTGAGCACATCAGTATTGAGACAATGTCTGACTCCTCAAAAAACAGTTAGCTGAATTTCATTCCCTCTGGTCCCCTGTGATTAGCTCCATAACTTGGTGTAGGTGGAGGACTGTGACCTAGCCCTTTTGGGGTTTGGATAATGGCCGGAAGTGATTAGGGGTTGCGGGTTCTTGGTGGCTTTCAGTGGTTCGGGGCCAGGCTGCACTTCAGTGGGGACGACTCTGTGTCCGGCCCAGTTGGGGGCTGTGGGTGCCAGTGGTTGGAGTCGCCTCATGGCGGGGACACTGGTGGTGCCTTGGTCGGTGGGTATCAGCCTGGGGCCAGGTGGCCGGACTATTCTGGAGCGGACTGGGGGTGGGTGAGATGGCCTCTGGTGCCTGGGGGTGCCCCCCCGCTCATCAAGGTGGTGGGGTCCATATGTGCCTGGGGTCTGGGCCTGTCATTGGGTAGGTTGGCACATGCCCTGTTGTCTGGTTGCCACCTTGGGTCCTGGGTGTGGCCCGATAGACGGAAGATTGGGGAGGATTGTGGAGTGTGAGGTTGTGCTGTGTGTGTGGGCGGAAGAGAGGGGAAGAGGGGGAGAGGGGGGGAGTGTGGGGAGGTGGGTGTGTGTGTGTGTGTGTGTGTGTGGGGTGGTCTGGGCTCTCCCACTGTACTCCTCGCTCTCCTCTTCTTCCCCCCTGGGTGGGTAGTGGACGGGTGCTTTCTGGGGTTGGTGGTGGCCCGTTGGCTGCAGTCACTGGGTGGCCCAGTGGAGTTTACCATTGTAAATCTGCTTTGTGACAATGTCAATTGTAAAAAGTGCTATACAAATAAAACTGAATTGAATTGAATTGATTGAATGTGGTAGGGGGGTGGCGGGGGGTGGTGGTGAGGACCGGATTTGGAGCTTGCTGTCCTCTGGTCTGGCATGGTGGGAGGGTTGTGTGTGGTGTGGATATGTGAGAGTGGGAGTTCGTGGGGTTGAAGGTGCGGGATTAGGGGTGCCCTGGTTTCTGGGCTGTGTGGCTGGAGCATCAGGATGGGTGCTGGCCCACGCCAGGTGGTTGTCTGGAGGGCCTGGTTCTCCTGGGCATGGTGCGGGCCCTCTGCTTTGGGGAGGGGGGATTGCCTCCAGGCCCTTGGGGCCCTGGGCTCTTCGCTTTATTCGCCCTCGGTGGCCAGGACCTGGCAGGGATGGCGGCTGCCAGACTTGGCACGCCGGGGCCTGTGGAGGTGTGGTCGAATTTGCACAGTCTTACTCGCCACTAATCGTCGATCACCCACTTGTTCCACATGTTTTGCATGCTGGCACTGTCACTGGGTTTTTTTATTTTTTATTTGTGTGTGTGTGTGTGTGTGTGTGTGAGAAAGAGAGAGAGGGAGGGGGGGGGTCTGCAGCTGTGCTTTAATGGAAAGCCTCTAGAGAGCTGTTTGGATCAGATACTCAGAGATTTTATTACTTAAAGGTAGACATGATAATGTTGTAGCTGCATACACAAACTGTTATATTGTTTAAAATGGCTAACCCCTCCCCTACCCTCGGAGACCCAAAAGCCACACCTTTCCTACATGTATGAGCATACAGGGGTTCAAACACATAATATAATATTACACAGCAGAGAGAAACCTGCTCTTTATTCAGCTACATAAACTATGTCTTATTTAAATGTAAGGAAACACCCAATATTGTTATAAGAATAGACAACATAAAGTTTAGTGCACACCTGAGTAAAGATCATTATTTCAGGTTTCCAAAGCAAAAAAACATGCATACTTTACTAAAAGCATATATGGAGTTATAGCATAGGCATAAAAATTACATCATATTCTGACTGATTTCACAGCAACAGCTATTCAGCAACCTATATATTTATAAACATACATCTAAACATCATAAAAAATAATGGTTGTGACAGTAAACAGACTCGACATTCTTATAACATGGTCTATTATGGGCACATTTAATAGTTTATTACAGCACAGACTTCAATATTTCTATAGTGTTTAGCTAATAGATTTGTGTTAGTTTTAGATGAGGTCTTGTAGTTGAGAAATGATGAGTATCAGCCTTTTCTCTTTGCTAAGCTTCACAGCTTGTTCACAACTGTGTAATTTATTTAAATGAGCCATTTTTTAAAAAATTGCATCAAAAGAAGATCAGAAATCTTGCAAAACACTACAATTAACTAATATCTGTATTTATCACAACAACCAAACTCAATCTGTGACCCATACAGTGCCCCATTTAATATTTGAAAAGCACACACATTATATTGTTTGGAAGGCGCAAGGGAGCATCTGTAATTTGGAATGAAGCCTAAAAGTGAGTCACTTTAGAAAACAGAAAAACATTACAATACTTTAAAAAACACTAAAATAAAAACAACAGAAAATGCATGCATGCTTGATCATGGCTTAGGAGACAGGTACTCCCTCTAACACTCAACTCTACTCTGTCATCTGAAAATGTTCTTCAGCCTACACTTGTATCAGAACCAGAGTCAGAGCCTGAAACCAAGTCTGCGTGCACAAGTCAATTCCTGAACATGGTTTAATGCCTGTTTCTCCAGCTGATTGCCGGCCTGGTCTTCCAACTGACTCTCGACCTGGCCCTCCAGCTGGCTCTGTGCCTGAGTCAACAAAAGAAGCTATTCCAGTGCCAAAGCCTACTCTTACATTGGAGCCCACTTTGCTGCTTGAGCCTATTCGCTCATCTGAGCCTCCTACACCTAGTCTTATGCAGGGTCCTACTTATGAGTCTACACCAGAGCTTGTTTCCATGCCAGGTCTCATGTCTGGGTACACTCCTGTGCCAGAAGTAGTTACTTCTGGTTACTGAATCCATGATCTTAGTTTTAGAGTACCAGATCCACCCAGGTGGAACCCCAATTCCCAAAAAGTTGGGACACTGAATAAAATGTAAATAAAAAAAAAAGAATGCAATAATTTAGTTTATAAATTTCATAAACCCCACAGTAAATTTCATAATTTCATAAACCCCCATTTCACATTATAGCATGGAAAATATCTCAAATGTTGAAAGTGGAACATGTTACAATCTCATGAAAAATTGATTTTCATAGCAGCAACACTGCCTAAAAAAAGTTGGGAAAAATTAGAGGTATTAAGAATAGACAGCTGGAGGAAAAAGGTCAGTAACATGATTCTGATAGATCTACAAAACACTGCATTTACAAATTGTGAAACATTTTTCAATGTACACTATTGAAGACTCATCTACAAAAATCTATGAAAATCAATATTGGATGCCCATAGCAATTTCTGCTTTTTCTTCGGAACAATTCAAGAAATCATTGTCTGTAAACACAGACTTTTGTACTAAGCACTGATAGCAAGCTGGATGGTCCCACTTCTCTTTCCCCTGGGGGGTGCTGCGTGCATGTTTTCCAAAATAATTTCAAATTTTATTCATCTGACCACAGAACATTTACAGCATTTGGCAGATGCACTTATCCAGAGCAACTTACAATTATAATTTTTTTTATACAACTGAGCAATTGAGGGTTAAGGGCCCAACAGTAGTGTTTGCAGGAAATGAACCACTGATCTTTGGATCAGTAACCCATTGCCTTAACCACTAAGCCATCACTAAGATAGTACCATTTCAATGTCATGTATACATATGGCTCCTTTTTTTGTATGATACAACTTAAATCTGCATTTGTGGATGGCACAGCAAACTGTCCTCACAGACAATGATTTCCTAGCCCTTAACCTATACAGAGATTTTCATGACAGAACTATTTTGTCATTATGTGCCTTGACATAAATGCAGCACATATTACTATTCAGCTAGAATTGGCTCTCTTTATTTTTTTATTTTTTAATTTAATATTCTTCTGTTGCACTTAATGTAGTCCAAATGGCAGTGTGCGCCTAGTGTATATATCAAAATGTGCGTCTCGGCACCGTCGAGAAACGGTTTTCTCTCAGTCATTGTTTAAGTTTGACAAGTTTTTTCAGTCGATTTGTATGTTTATAATTGGAGTCTATTGTGTGGAATGTTCTTGACTGGAGTGGGTGATGTAATTAGCAGAGTGGCAGAGAAGAAAAGATTATATCCCCCCTACTCCCATAATTTTTACTCTATATGAATACATTTTACATGAAAACGGAGGGAAATTTTTGCTGGTTCTGACGATGTAACTTTCGAGTCAATACAACTAGTACAAGTTAAATAGTGAATCTCTGACTGACAGCATCACAATACAAAAAAAAAGTTTTTTAAAACTACATAAAATCATTACGAGGGTCATTTTTACATTGTGACCCTTTGAATATTTTTCACAGTACAGAGGGAAAAAAATATATATCCATGCATTCACCAAATTCTTGGCTGTCAGTGCTTAACATCACACACACCAGCTGCTCGTCTCAACATTTCTTCAGGAATAGTTATTATTACTGCTGCCATAGGCAGGGCCCACAAAGCACCAACACAAAGGAGCGCCAGAACTTCCTATATTGGGCTGCTGTCACTGCTTCATCAATGGAGATGGAGTCCTCCGAGTCACTTGACACACTATCCCACCATCGCGTACTTTGTTTTCCAGAGCGACGGCCGCCAGCCAGATTCCAGCAAAAGAGTCTATAGGGCAGACCTGATGAGGCATATGGATGATTTTCGCAAAGCCATCTGAGCCGCCTTTGACGCAGGAGACTAAATAAAGATATTTCATCCATTCGTTCGAAAATCTCATTGGTTATATGGTCTTGCCAAGACACACCAAGGATTCTGCATAGGCGTCTGGTATGGAAGGCTGACAAGTGCCTCTCTTCCACCATTGTGGTGTTGAAATGTTTCTACAGCATACAGCAAGGATTTGTTGGATTTCTGCCATATAATAGAAATGAGATTGTTGGATGCACAAGCCACCTTTCCAAGGGGTGATATAGCCATTGAGACACCCATGATCTTCATCTTCTTTGAGGTAATAATGAGTCCTACTTTGCTTCCCTTTTCCTACAATTGTAAGGTTACACATCTGTCAGCGATATATCAATGGCAAAAATTAAGATCAGACAATCTTTGTAGATGTTAATGGGAGCTTCTTTATCTTTTCAAAGCAATTTCAGAGTCTTTCTCATCCAGAGCATGCCTCAGATCCTAATCGATCAATATGCCAAATAGAATTGGAGACTACACACAACCTTGTCTAACAATTGCCGTTACCCCATCTACACTAACACAGCACTATATAAGGTATTCTTTATGATATTTATTATTTTCCTGGAAAATCGAGTATCTTCTGCAGAGATTCTCACACTGTCAAATGCAGTTTTGAAATCAACAAAGTTGATCTTGAAGGGCAGCTGCAGTACGAGGCATTTTTCTACAAGTTGGCACAGTACGAAACACTGATTGATACAAGATTATCCTTTCCTGAAACCTGTCTGATTCAGACATATCAGAATTTTCCTCCAGTACATCTGCAGGTAGTTTGGCATCAAGTATTTCTTTTATGTGTCCCATCAAACATATCCATGTCTGTTGTTAATGCAGTGCCACCTGATGGCCCTAAGATCATTGGCATACAATATTTATTTTCATCCTGGTCCCTTGCACACAGAGATTTCTCCAGATCCACAGTTTGCAGATGTGTTTCTTTGCTGATTGGTGAACCTATAAAAAGTAGTGTTTGCTGTATTAAATTTGGCTGGCTCCACTGGTCTTAATGTGAAGCCTATCTTTTTGGCCCAGATAGCTTTAGTGCATTGGACCCAGCTAATTATTGTTCCATGAGCCATTAGCTCTCTTTATTTCTGCTAAGTTGGAAGGAGTTTTTATAAACTCAGAGGATACAGCTGTGTTTGGTTATGCTCTCAAACATTTAATAAAGGTGGCCCTGGTGGTTAAACAGTGGGTGGTTAGTTAGCTGAAGTCATCTATAGCGAGCAAGAGTGAGAAACAAGACATAATACTTTACACATGATGTGTTTATTCTGGGAAATTTGAGAGTCTAGTGAAGCACAGGAGTAAATAGCAGGCAGAAAGGATGAGCAAGCAAATTCATATTCAGAATCCAGAGACAAAGACAAAAAATAAAAATAAAAAATCCATTTCACCCTATAAGCAAATACAACACAATACAAACTGAGTTTGCTTAGTAACAGCTGGGAAGAATCATACATAAAATACAAAACTGTACAGTGTAAGCAGTTAAATTTCATTTAAAGAAAGTGAATGGCAATGTTCACTCCAGGATCAAAGGTCAAGAGGACATCTATTGGGTTCTACAAAAATCCTTCTGAATGAATTTCTTACTGATATAAAGCAAAGTCCAAGGGCAATGAAGAGAATGGTCAGGAAATTCACAAAACTTCCACTGGCCAGCTACAAAACCACCAACTTAAACATAACCTATATCTACCAATAGCATTTTCTCCTCATTAGAGTAACTTTAAGTTTGCTTTAATTTCTGATCTGCCCAAGTATCCACAATGGCAAGTTCCTGCAATGTGTCCTGTTTGTTGTTCCTATGCTAACTTGTTAAACAAAATTGTTTTATCTCCCTATTTTAATTATTAGTCCTCCCAGTAGCCAGCAAGTATGATGTGCTGAAGAGCATGGGTTGTTGTGAAGGCTGGAGGACTGTGCTAAGGAGCACCGGTCCTTATTCTTGCCCTTGCTGTGTCCTTGGTCCTTATTCTTGCCCTTGCTGTGTCCTTGGTCCTTGGTTCAGTGAAGCATTCTCTCAGGTGATAAGGGTGCTGGTAAATAGAAAAAGGAAGAGCAAGACACACACACACAGGGCTAAAGAAATTTGTCATCTCTTACTAATTTGCCGAACCACTTAATCCTCTATTAGGGTCACAGGGAGGCTAGTGTCTATCTCAGCCAACATTGGGCAAAAGTGGGGTACACCCTCAACAGCTTGCCAGACCATCGAAGGGCAGCACACCATTCACACTCACATTTAAGGGGCAACTTAAAACAGCCACTTAGCCTAATGTGCATGTCTTTGGACTGTGGGGGGAAATCAGAGTACCCGGAGAAAAAACACACAAGTATGGGGAGAACATGCAAACTCCACACAGCAATGTCCATGCCTAGTACACAAACCCAGGACATTCTTGCTGTGAGGTGCACATGCTAACCACTACACTACTGTGCCGGCTTGGTGCCTCACGCCTTGTGTCAGTCTCATAATCTCAAAGCTGTGAGTTCTCGAAGGAATTTAGTATACATAAAAGTAAATAAACTCAGAAATAGATACCAGTGTGAATAAAGAAGGGAAGTACTCATTAATTCACTTCTTTGTCGAACTTCTAACTCCTATTAGGGTCACAGAAAGACTGGAGCCCATCTCAGCCGACACTGGGTGTAGGCAGGGTACACCCTGAGCAGCTCGCCAGATCATCGCAGGGCAAACACACACAACCATTCACATTAACACTCACACCTATGAGCAATTTGAAAGAGCCAATTAGTCCAGTGTGCATGTCTTGCGACTGTGGGGGAGTACTTGGAGGAAACCTACAGAAGCAAGGGGTGAACCTGCAAACTCCACATGGAAATGGCCAATCCCAGGACTCAAAACCAGGACTTTCTTGATGTGAGAAGGATGTGCTAACCATTATGCCACTATTCCACATTAGAAGGCAACTACCTATATTCCACATTAGAAGGCAACTACCTATATAACTACAAACAAAAGCTTAACTACAAAGCTGGCTAACGAAAAACATAGACAAACTGAACCAGGGACTAATAAGTAAAACAAATACACAAGAAAAAGTTCAACATGCAAACAAACAGGACAGAGCACACACTGTGATAATGCCTTGCAAAGAAGCAAACTTAAATGAGTGCTTGAATAGCATCCTGTTACAAGCCCTTACTACAGGTCTTTTTAAACTTTAAATAACTGCCAACTGTGTTTTTTCCAGTAACACATGTTGCAACCTGTCTGTATGTTCAGATACAGGGAGGTACAGGCTGTCGTTACATTGGCAATTTAACAAGTATGCATATGCACTGTATAAATAAATAGCTTTTTGTTCATTCATTTGCCACACCGCATAACCCTAGAGCCTATCTCAGATGACTGCTGACGTTTGCATTTTCTTTCCATGCTTGTGTGGGTTTTCTCCAGGCACTCTGGTTTCGCCATAGACCAAAGGCATACACATTAGGCTAACTGGTTATTCAAAAATGCCCCTAGGTGTAAGTGTTGTATGTGTGTTGCTCTGTAATGGTCTCGTAAGCTGTCCAGGGTGTACCCTTCTCTCCGTGTCAGCTGAGATGGGCTCCGGCCCTCCCTCGATGATAATGGTAGATTTAAGCAGTTTGGCAAGTGAGAGAGTGAGTGAGAAAGTTTGTCTCAGAATTGTCATGCATTATCTGATTAAACATTCCAGGGATTAAGCCTTCAAATTCTGGAAGGGTGGTGGCGATTTTAAGAAAAGCTTTTATTTCTTGAATAATGATAATATTTAAATAGATGGGAAGTGAAGGAACACAAAAAAGAATGCTAGCAAAGCACAATTCACAAAATCACAGTAAGGGAATTAGCTTGTACAGAAGTGTGTGAGTATTGTTATTGTGGAAAGTTTAACCTGACAGTTTAGTTATGCTAAAAAAAATAAAAAGGGGTGAATCAGTAAAAAAAAGCTAAGCAAAATGAGTTGATGGGCCATTCTATTACCACAGACAGAATCCAGTGGTTTACAGTTTAGAGAAGTCATTGTGAAACTCCTGAAGTAGTGTTTACACAGGCACTGTGACCCAAGGGGAATTTTTCCAATGTCAGCATTGTTGGACCAGATTAACTTGACTATAACAAATAAAACTGTCCAAATCACACAGTATTGCCATGTAATCACTGTTCCTAGAGAGCATGCTTAAAGTTTCTCCACATCTAGTATTTTCATTAGCAAATTAAACCATAAAGATTGGAAAAAAGTGGCTTGCTTAAATGGGTGTTAAGGAGACCCAGTGGCTGTAACAGGGCACTGAAGCATGTTTTTGGAACATTCTATGTTGTTTATAGTTGGATCTGGAATGAGGTAAAGCACATGTTTTTACCTTTTTTTTGCTAACATAATCAATAAACTCTCTTGCAAGTCAAGATCTCTGTCCACCAACCTTCAACCGTTTACCTCAGTAGAAACACTGGAAATTGCAAGTCACTGCGAGGACATTATGATGACAAAGCAGAGGCTTGGATTCTTAATAGAAGCAGAGTTTACTTTAAATTTGTGAGCACTGTTGCCATATCATCAAGTTTCCCTCACAGAGTAATAACAAGATCACAGTTACCTCATACAGAGCAATATGGAAAGTTCTTATTGGACATAAAATCATCAAAGTGGTAACAGACATATTAGATATATTATTGATATAAAGACATATCTCACTCACACACCATCTGACACTCTTTTGTTGCACTATATCCTTATTGGTCCTTGGAACACTAAGGTACATGAAATTAGATATTCTGACATTAACCAGAACTGGAATCTGTCCAATCCCACAGCAAATCATATGGTCTTTGGTCTTGGATGTGCTGAATGCAAATCTTGCACTTTGTGTCTGAACAGATGCTGTACTGATGGCGTAACCTTGTCACGGGCCAATTCGCTTTCAGCGTCTGTTTGATTCATGACGTTATTACTTTGTAAATATTACATGGATCGCATTAAGCTCAGCATAAGTCAGTGGGATACTTGTTTAGTCACTCATTCACTCCTCAGCTCCACTTTCTTCGATGGCACATTTGTGCAGCTGTTAGCTGTTTTTAAGATTTTCTTATTATGGTTACAGGAAACTTTTCATACATTGGTGTAAAAAAGCCACTTATGGACAGAGTTTACTACAGAGTTTTGGTTATTTTTACAAGACTAAACTAACATTGTTCAGGGATCAGATTGTGAATACATGAAAGCTCATATAGGTGGTGTTGAGTAATATTAACGTGTTAAACTGTTGATTGAGGTGTCAAATGCTTCCAAAAAGTTAATGTCAGGACTTTGCACACAGCTGTCATTCAGCCTGATGCTAGATGAAATCATAGAGGAAGGGTGTTGGTCTTGGCTGTTGGAGGCCAGGCTGACAGCAAGAAACAGAATAAGCTGAGCTACGGTAAGGTTTTCTTCAAATGAGCTCATTCAGAATGGAAAAAGGGCATCCATTATCCAGGCAGACTGCCTGCTACAGTAAAGTCATTTAATCTAATGTAATGTTGTCTAATGTCCCCCAAAGTAGGCCAGATGTTAGACTTTAGGAAATGCTGTTTTTTTCACTTAGGAAGGATGGTTTTAGGGATGTAATAGAATTAACAGAACTATACAAACAAAGGGATCAGTATAGTTCAGGAAATTAAAATGCAAGTGTAATTTGTTACAGTTGGATGCTCAATTGGATTATGTAAATTTTAATGAGATGGGTGGCATCTATGTACTTTGTTTTTACCCACTGCCACAGAAACTGAATTCATTCATACCAAAGAATAGAGAGTTTATATTTAATGAGAACTAGCTGTTGTATACAAAATGTCAGGAATAATAGTTAAGCCTCTTTCCGGGCCCATATACATCAGAGATACAAATCATAAGAATACGCCAGACTAAATAAGTGTGTAAGTGTGTGTGTTTGTGTGTGTGTATGGAGAGAGTTTATCTTGTTACAGACGAAATGGAAATAAAACAAATGAGAATTACAAAAATGGCAGCTTAAACATAAATAAACATGCAAACACAACAGATTAGGTACAGTAATAGTAAGTCTAAAAGCTGGAAAGGGATAATGATATTGCGCAATGGCTGCTGTGCTCCATGTTAATTTACTGTGACTGGCCCCTGGGAAATGGTGACGTCATCGCATGTGATTGTTTGCTGAAGTGCCTCAGTAGAGACTCCTGTAATCATCTGGAAAGGAAAGGAGGGAATAAGGGATTTCATACATCCTTATCACTGAACCTTATATGAGAGTGTAAATGTCACTTTTAAACAATCTGAACAGCAGTCCATGCCTTATTTCATGAAGCCAAAAAGGAAAACTGTGGACGAATAAGAGGTGTGTGTTTGTGTCTGCGTATAAGAAAGAGGAAGGGAGGGGGCCATAAGCAGGTGGTGTTCATTAGGGCCTCTCCCACATTTATGTCACCATGGGAATAGAGCTATAGAGATTGTAGTCTCACCTCTCTTACAGTTTCTCACAGAAGAAAAACTTGTAAACGCAAACAGTAACATGCTGTAAAATAGGAAAAATATGCAGAAGTAAACTGTTTCAATACAAGTAAAAAAACAAACGAACAAACAAACAAAAAAAACAAAAAGAGTAACAGTAAAATTAAAAAACAGGACATTGCAAAAGGTATAGCCTGTGTAATTACAAAAGATTTTTTGATTATTATTACTGTCACACTGTGCAAGATGATCCCAGTATACTTTGGCTGAATTCTATAACAGGTCATCTAATGACAGACCTGTTATTAATTCATGCTTATGTCATCAATCAGTGCAATTTAGTCATGTGAAAAGAATTAGGTTTCATCTTAGAAATGTTTTTTAAAGTGAGCTTCCCATAACAGGATATTTTTGTCCTCTAAAATCTGAAAAAAAAAAATCTGCACTGATGCCTTCAGAATTAACAGTGCAGGCACCTGTAACTTAAAATAAATATGATGATACGGTTGCCTCAGGGATTCTATCCAGTCAGGTTTTGAGTTGACAACAACACACACAACCATTCACACTCACACCTAGAGGCAACAACTGGAACAGCAAATTAACATAAACTTAAAGTTAATCAAAGTCTGTGCCTTTCTGTACCTGCTCCACATCACACATTTTTTTCAGTCATGAGGAAGCAGACAGGCCTACCACTGCCCTGATCCCATAATTACTGTGGTTTTGCTTTGCACCACAATCACTTTATTCTTGTTAAACTTGACCTAACCAAACTCCACAAACCAAACTATTCATTCACCCACAGGGATACATTCTCTCTCTCTCTCTCTTTCATCTGCAAAATTCATACAACTTTAACATACAGTTCTAAAAGATCATAAGTGGATGAAAAATGAAAAAGGCTATGCTTAAACTTCTTTTCATTTTCTGAACAGTCAGCCCATCCCAGCTGAATCCGGGCAAAGGTAGGGTACACCCTGAACAGCTCGCCAGCCCACCGCAGGGCCAACACAGGGAAAATCAAGAGTATTAAATGAATAGTGGAAACCCAAGCCAGCATTGAGAGAACATACAAACTCCACACAGAAACGATCTCACAGGGCATGGGGCTCAAACCCAGGATTTCCTAGCTGTGAAGTGGAAATGTTACTGACTATGCCACTATGTTGCCCCTGCTTGAATTTATTAATGGTATTAATTAACAACTCACTGAAGGCAAAGACAATATAATGTCCCAGTCAAGAATATAGCTCAGTGACCTTAGTTTTAGGTCAGTTTTAAATTGCAAATTTGAGAAGATTTTGATATAAATTTATATCCTGATTCACTTTTTTGCCAATCCTCTCAATCCTACTGGGGTCACGGGGAGGATGATGCCCATCTCAGCCGACACTGGGAGAAGGTGTGGCACACCCTGAACAACTTGGCAGAATGTCGCCAGGCAACAAACACAAACATTCACACTCACACTCAGGGTAAATTTGAACAGCCAGTTAACCTAGTGTGCATGTATTTGGACTGTGCAAGGACCCAGAGAAAACCCATGCAAGCACAGGAAGAAAATGCAAACTCCACATATAAATGCCCAACCTGGAAATCAAACCCGAGATCTTCTTGCTTGCTAATCACTATGCCAATGTTCCACCCAAAAGGCATTTTTTAAATTGTTTATGTCTTGTATAACAAACATCTCAATATGAACAATACAATTTATACAATTGCAGTTAAAAAAAAATTATAATATATAAAACAGTAAGCATGTCACAGTGTTAATGTGTACAGAATTAAACAAACTATAATAATCAAGACAACCCCGTGATGAATTGGTGACATGACCAGGGTGTAACCCACCCTGCGCCAGAAGTCAGCTGGGATTGGCTGCACGACCATAACCAATAATTGGCATAGATAATGGAAAAAGTGAAAGACCCACACTTGCTGTGTAATTTATGAGATCTCTACAGAGTACAGTTATTTTATCACCTATTTACCATTTGGTAAAACTGATGAAATTCCTTTGTATAAAGGACAATACATCTAATGAGTATACCAAGTCTTGACTTGACTTGACATGGAGAACCTTTTCCCCCCAAGTTAACCCACATTCTGTGGTATCTTTTTAAAAAAAATGTACATGAATTAAAAAATTATCTTTCATGAAGTCTTCTGTGCTCTATATTATTTCTGTCTGCTTGCAGTTCTCACTCAGCTCACTGCTTCACTGGACCAGAGGACACCCCATGTTTTTTGCTCTTACAAAATTAAATATATAAATCACGTTTCATTGAAAACATAGTTTTATCAATTCAAAATGTCTCACGCACTGTCTGGTGAATGTCTACTCAGCAGCATGCATGTTCATGACTTAGGAGTAATAGGCAGCATCTCCACATCTTTCACAACAGTGATCAGAACTTGCTAATGTAGAGTGTCTTTATTCTTGTGCAGCTTTGTGTACATTGAGACGTTGTTCCTCTGTTCTGCTGATAAAGTTCCAGATGGTTTTTCTCCATTCTTGCCCACACTCTGCCAGATCCTCCTATGTATCTGATGCAATACCACTGCTTTTCATGTGATGCTTAAAAACATCTTTTTTTAGCGCATCTTTGACTAACACTCTACCTTTTTCCTACTTTCCATTAACTATAGAAGATTGCTTTAAGTCCAAATTAAATTATTCCAAAATAAAGACAATACTGAACAATACCTCCTACCCACTTCACAAGATGCTGATCACTCACAGGAGCACATTCAGTGAGAGACAGATACCACCTAAATGCACCACTGTGTACGACACCGGAAATCATACCTACCTGTGGCCATTAAACTGTACAACTCCTCCCTATGGCAACAATATCCACTGTTATACATTTGCATTTTGCACTACATTTACATTCTTCTGTTCATCATATTGATAATATTGTACATTTTACTCACTGACAGGAATCATTCTGTATCTGTGTGTATGTGTGTATATATATTTATTTATATATATATATATATATTTATATATATATATTTGTCTTGATTATTATAGTATGTATATGTATATGTATATATATGTATATGTATATATATGTATATGTGTGTGTGTGTGTGTGTAGACTTCTGCATGTATATATGTATTTGTATATTTAGGTACTTGTAGTTTTTCTTGATTGAGACTTTTATCTTTATCTCATTCTTAGTTGGTATGGAGCAACTGGGTGCAATCTTCTCTGGGAGGATCAATATGCCATCAGGCATATGATTTTTGTGCCCTTCCCACATGAGTTTAGAAGAGGTTAGTAGAGCTTCAACTCTAATTCTGCATGGCGCAATACATCTACATCCGGAATCTTGTTTTGACACTTCATACCTATTATTGTTCTTACATGGTGGAGTTGCACTCCCATCAGGTGATTAATATGTCTCTGGTAGAGAATCATAGTTTAAGTTTAGTAAAATAGGGACAGAATAACTGGCTTAAACACATTCAACAATATACAGCTAAAACATCGGCAGAGCAATCTAGGAACACAAATCACTTAACATATTTGTATCTTTCTAGTCCTCTTAATGTCCGTATTGTGCTTGAGATGAATTAGAAATAATTTAAAAAGAAAAAAAAAGAAAAGAAAAATCTTTCTGTAGCAGCATAAGTGATTTGTTGGGAGCAGTTCAGCTGATGATCATCAATGAAGGCTGGAGGGGGCGCTGCTATAAAATGGGGCAGCCCAGCCCTTTGGTTTTTCTTTTATTAATATTATCATTGTGATTGGTTTTTTATTTGATTATTGATTTGTCTATTTGTTTTCTTTTTAGCTGCTGGAGACTGGTGGTGTTGGTGGCTGGTGTCCTTTTTCTGTCTGCTGTGTCCTGGAAGTGGTTAACTTTACTGAGTGTCCACTTGTCCACGCGTGCTGGGTGATTTTGGTTTGTTTGGTTTATTTTGACGTTAGCCGCCATCCACTTGTCTCCAGCCTTCTATTATTGTTTCTTTTGGATTTTATTCTTTGTTAAATGCTTGGGATGATTTTACCAAAGCACTGTTAAAATAATTTATATTTATTTTTGGTAACCACGTCTCATGCCTCTCCTTGAGCCAACGTACCTGTGTGCCTATATATTAATTCTCCAGATGATATTCCTGGGGTGGTGTTGTCGGTTTCTTTATTTACATTTATTTGAAATTGGTTAATTTGAGTAGTCCCAGTATTTAGTATTAAGAGATATGTATTGGACATTATATTTTTCTTTCCTTTTTTTTTGCCCTCCTTCCTCACCTCGTGCCCCCACCTCTTGGCATAGTCAGCAGGATGGCTCTTTAATTGGCTGAGACGTGTGTTCATTTGTGTATTTTTGTTTTTCTTGTGTTACTGATATTTATGCTTGTGTGGAATATTTTGTTTGAGTGTGCAGGTTCGAACAGATTGACGACAAAGCAGCAGTGACGCCTTGGGGGACTCTAAGAGTTTTGGTAAGGCATCAATCACAGGTTTGATTTCTTACACTATTGCAATTTAGCAGTTACCAGTAATAGTGTGTTATTCATGGAGAAGGAGGTTCAGGAATTGAGGCATTTAGTTGCCCAGTTGAAAGCGGATAATGATAGGTTGCGGCAGGAACAGGCTGCGAATGTGCCTGGTCCTAGTACTGCACCTTCCATTTCTGCTGTGCCTGTTACAGCTTCTTCCATTAACAGAGAGGCTTGTGTTCGTGCCTTGAGACAGAAGATGTCCCATGTTCAGGGGAGGAACAGGTATAGGGTTAGCTGAGTGGATTGAAGAGGTGCAGGCTTGTATGAGAGCTCGCCAGTTATCCACGTCCGATCAGGCCTTCTTTTTGTTTGACCATCTTGAGGAAGAGGCCAGAGATGAAATCAAATACCGCCCTGTCATAGAGAGAGAGGACCCTGCCAGAATATTGGTTATTCTGCAGGAGCTTTATGGTTGTTCTGATGCCGATGTAGTGCTCCAGGAGGCTTTCTTTTGCTGTCAACAGCAAGGAAAGAGTCTGCAAGAGTTTGCCCTGGCATTTATGGCATCAGTTAAACAGCGTGCGCCTGGTGAGATGCCCACTGCAGAGGTTTTACTCCATGACCAGTTTGTGGAATATGTCATCGATGGTGGCCTTTGTCGGGAGCCAAAACAATTTGTGCGTAGACAACCTACAGCTACACTGCTTGAGGTTCGGGGCGAGGCAATTAGGTGGGGGCATAAGAGTTTGCTGGGTGGTGTTAGGGGCAGAAGACATTCCGTCGCCTCTGTTTTTAGCCTTCAGTGTAGTGTTCAGAGTGGCCATGAGGTGAAAGCTGATCCCTCCTTTGTGTCTGAGCTAAGTGAGGTGAGGGAAATGCTTAGATGCCAACAAGAGCATTTTCTCTCACTCACTCAAAGCCTTTTCCACTTGCAGAGCTCTGATCAGCATAGTAGCCCCCCTCGTCGTGGCCCAGTAATCTGTAGACGATGTCAAGAACCTGGCCATTTTGACAGAGAATGTGATGCCGTTCGTGCTTCCTCTTGTCCTGAGTTATCCTTACCTGTACAGCAGTTTAGCCAGCAGCCAAATGCTATCCAGCATTCGGAAAACTAGCGCCCGCCGGATTGCAAAGCCACAGTTCGGGGGGTGCAGCCACTGGCTCAGTTGTTTGTAATTCAGAGGGAGTTGCTCAGGTCATGTCATCTTGTCCCCATTTGAGTTTAAGAATGGGTGGAGTAGATGTGTCTTGCTGGGTGGATACTGGATCCATGGTGTCCACCATAACGGAGAGTTTCTTCCAGCAGCATTTTGAGCCTTGGGGCCCAGAGAAGCTGCAGTCTTGCCATTGGCTCCAGCTCAGGGCTGCCAGTGGGTTGGCCATCCCTTACATCGGCTATTTGGAGCTTGAAATCGAGCTCTGTGGTAAAATATTGCGTCGATGTGGGGTGTTGGTAGTCAAGGACCCTCCTGGGGGTGTGTCTGGTGTAGTTCCTGGTGTGTTAGGGATGAATGTCATCTGCAGATGGGGCTTGTAATTCCTCTCCTGCTTAGTACTGAAGTCCAATATCAGCTCCTTAGTCTTGCTGACAATGAGAAGGAGGGTGTTGTCCTGGCACCATAATTCCAGGTTTTTAATCTCCTCTAGGTAGGCCGTCTCGTCGTTGTTTGAGATCAGGCCCACCACCACAGCGTTGTCCGCAAACTTAAATGACGTGGGTGGAGCTGGAAGTGGCCACAAAGTCGTAGGTGTATAATGAATACAGCAGGGGGCTCACAACACAGCCCTGGGGGGCTCCAGTGCTGATGATGACTGAGTGTGGAGGGGATTATGATGTCAAACGCTGAATTGTAGTCAAACATTCACATAATTCCCCTTTCCGCTGTCCAGATGATTTAGGGTGTGCGATGATGTCCTCGGTAGATCGTTGGGACGGTACGCAAACTGTAGTGGGTCCAGGGTGGCTGGTAGGGAAGAAGTGATGAAGTCTGACAAGCCTTTCAAAGCACTCCATCACTACCGAGGTGAGGGCCACTGGGCAGTAGTCATTCAGGCAGGTGGGCTAAGGTTTCTTGGGGACTGGAATAATGATGGATGATGGATTGAAGCATGTCAGGATTACAGACTGATCCAGGGAGAGGTTGAAGATATCTGTGAACACTGAAGCAAGCTGGTCAGCGCAGGTCTTTAGGACCTGACCTGTGATGCCATCTGGTCCTGCTGCTTTTCTAGTGTTCATTCACTCCTGCCGTTCTTACGTCATGCTCCGAGATGGAGTTATCCTCTCTGGTATGCTCCAGAAGTGTGCTGCCCATAGCGATGTTAGCACTGCGAGCTGCAGCCTCGAAGCGAGCATAGGTGTTTAGCTCGTCTGCCAGAGAAGCGTCTCCTATCACTGATCTGGAAGTTGGTGCTTTGTAGTCAGGTCATGTCCCTCAGTCCCTGCCACAGACTCTGTTGGAACTGTGACTCTAGTTTTTGCACGTAGCACTGTTTCGCCTCCTTCACCACTATGCCCACGCTGTAGGATGCAGTCTTGTACTCGTCCATGTTTTCGCTGGCGAGCCCCATTTTATACAGCGCGGATCGGGATCTCAGAGCATCGCGCACGGATTTATCCACCCATGGCTTCTGGTTTGGAAACATTCTGATGGTGGTCTTCTGAACCGTATCATCCACCAGTTTTCCTATGAATCCCACAACCGCTTCCGTAAACATGTTGACGTCATCAGAGCTGCGCCGAAACATGTCCCAGTCTGCATCATCCAGAGCGTCCTGCAAAGCGACCGCCGATTGGTCCGTCCAGCGTGACACCTCCTTCCGAGCCAGAACTTCCTGCTTGAGCCTGTGTTTATATTTAGGTATTAGGAAGATGGCGGCATGGTCAGATTTCCCAAACGGAGGGTGAGACTGAGCCTTGTAGCTGTCCCTCACTGTAGTGTAACAGTGGTCCAGTGTCCTTTTGTCCATGGTGGGGCAGCTGATGTACTAGTAAAATTTTGGTGCTGCGCATTTAAGGATGGCACTGTTAAAATCCCTTGCCACAATAGGCGCAGTGTCCCGGTGTTGTGTCTGGTGCTGTGTGAGAGCTTCATGCAGCTCGCATAAAGCAGTGTCTGTGTCCGCCTGAGGTGGAATATAAATGGCGCTGACTATGACCAAAGTAAACTCCTGAGGTAGATTAAATAGGATGACATTTGATGGTTAGTAGTTCCAGGTTGGGTGTGCAGGAGCACACGAGAGAAACAATGCTCACGCTGTTGCACCAGCTACTGTTCACCATTAAACACACGCCGCCTCCCCTGGACTTTCCCAAGTCCTGTGTTCTGTCCATGCAGTGAACCGAGACGAGCTCGGCCGGCTGGATGGCTTGGTCCGGCACCACTGGGTTCAGCCATGTCTCGGTGAAGCAGGGGAGATTGCAGTCCCGAATGTCTCTAGAACTTCACCCTGGCCCCGAGGTCATCGAGCTTATTCTCCAGAGACTAAATGTTGGCGAGCAGAATGCTGGGGAGAGGTAAGCGGAGTGCACGAGCTCTCAGCCTATTCCTGATGCCGGGTAATCCAAGAGGTGGTAGCAGCCTTGTCTACAGAGAATTAATCTCGTTACACTGTTGTTACAACCTACCCCCCCTCCAATGCATTGTCACCCCAACGATGGAATGACCAAGACCAACTAGTTCCATGGTCTAAAGAAAGCAGAAACCGCATTAGAATCCGGACTACATAAACCCCGGGCAACCGGGACCCCTTCTCCAACAGATCTTAGATGGTAAACAAAATGATGTCCGGCAGTGGACAGTAAAGTTCATCGTAACATAAGACCACTGACATCAGAGGAAGCAGTAGATGGAACCATTAGAGTGGTAA